>JAODAL010003261.1:0-177330 GCA_025379985.1 Phyllomedusa bahiana
GTGGGCCACAGAAATGACCCCAAAAAAAACCCTGCATGACCCCCACATTTAAAAGTGCCGGAAAAAAAGGATCTTTAAACCACCATTTTATTTTTATTGACATTGATATACCTTCCGGGCAACAGCATGACCCCAAACCTGATGACCCCCACTTTTAAAAAAGTGCCGGAAAAAGGAGTCTTTCAACCACCATTTTATTTTACTGGACATTGACTATACTGTCCAGGGGCCCAAACAGCATGAGCCCCAAACCTGCATGACCCCCACATTTAAAAAGTCCCGGAAAAAGGAGTCTTTTAAACCACCATTTAGTTTCACTGGACATTGACTATCCCTGTCCGGGGCCCACAGCATGAGCCCCAAACCTGCATGACCCCCACATTTAAAAAGTGCCGGAAAAAGGAGTCTTTCAACCACCATTTTAGTTACTGGACATTGCCCTATACCTGTCCTGGGCCACAGCATGAGCCCCAAACCTGCATGACCCCCACATTTAAAAAGTGCCGGAAAAGGATCTTTCAACCACCATTTTAGTTTCACTGGACATTGACTAACCTGTCCTGGGCCACAGCATGAGCCCCAAACCTGCATGACCCCACATTAAAAAGTGCCGGAAAAAGGAGCCTTTCCCACCATTTTAGTTGAATGGAATTGACTATACCTGTCCTGGGCCACAGCATGACCCAGGGCCGGAGTTACAGTGGGTGCGGTGAAAGCCCAGGCTGGCGTCGCCCATCTATTAACACGCAGGTTAAAATGCCCTGATGACGCAGCAACAAAAAACTTTTGTGCTGAAGCAGAGTCGGAAGCGGAAGTGTGAGACCTCCAGCCTTTCTCTACACAGTCAATACCTGGGTAGCGCTTGCCCCTCCGTATTAGTGAGGACCAATTGAGCTTCACTTGGAAATACTGGTGGTTAACGCTCCTGTTACACCCAGGGGCCCTTTATCTTGGCATTCTTTTTCTCATTTTACTCAACGTGCTGGAGGAAATGGTCTCTGTACTTTGTTCTCTGTCCGTGCTCCATACTCCATGTCCTCTGAATAACCTACATCTGGTCAAGTTTTTCCTGTACCTCCCTTGTACAATTCAGAGGAATTTTTTAAAAAGCTATTTTGTACATGCAAGTTTTTTAGTACTTTAATTCTAGAAAACACATTTTTAAAAAAAGGATGGAATCCCACCATGTCTTTGTTTCTCTTTTTTTCATTGTATTAAATGGGTTGTCTCAATACAGGGGTTGAAAGCTATGTTAAAGATCTTGCAAAAACAAGTCATTTTGCAATATGTGTCCATTAACAGTGTCCTACCTATTTCCTGTCTGACAGCACCATCACCCTTGAGCCACTCTTGACAATTGTGAAGAACAAATGGTCTGTTAGAAACAACATTTTTTAGAATAGGACCTTAGTATAGCTGGCTTGGTCACAGCCAAAATGGCCCCCAAAATTTCAAGCATGGACCTTGAGCCACTTGGTAAATGTGAAGAAAATGTCTGTTAGAAAACAACATTTTTTAGAATAGGACCTGTAGTATAGCTGACATGTCACAGCAAATGCCCCCAAAATTCAAAGCATGACCCTTGAGGCCACTGTGGTCAATTGTGAAACAAATGTCTGTTAGAACAAAAAATTTTTATAATAGGACCTGTTGTATTGCTGCATTTCAAAGCAGCATGACCCTAAAAATTATTAAAAAATGGGGGGGGGGGGGACTTCTTCAGCACTG
The DNA here is from genome assembly GCA_025379985.1 of Phyllomedusa bahiana. NCBI lineage: Eukaryota > Metazoa > Chordata > Amphibia > Anura > Hylidae > Phyllomedusa > Phyllomedusa bahiana. The sequence goes on from JAODAL010003261.1 coordinate 1,729, forward strand.
TTAAAATTGTGAGGGAGAATTGCCACTTAGAAGCCACATTTATGTTACAAGGACCATGTTTATTGCTGTATCTACAGGCTAACATGACAATCAAAATCCATGACAGGCGAAAACTTATTAAGATAAAGTGTGTAAATGGAATAACGGTGTTGTCATGAAACCTTGCTGGCTTTTACAGTCTCTCACAGCAAAACCAGCAAAATGAACTGTTGGGAAAAGAGAATAAAATTGCAGTAAGAAATGATCATTTTAAAAAAAAAGTTTCAAGAGGACCATTTCTGTTTGAAAAAGGAATGTGAAGTAGTATGCAAACTAATCGGTGACTCCAGGCAATTGGGGCCAAGATTATCAGTGATCATGCATGATTCATCTTGATGAAAGTCAAACGATCCACATCTATCTGTGGAAGCCGGATGCGTTTGTCTGTAATGACTCCTCCTAGCTGTGTGAAGGTCCGCTCAGATATGACGCTGGCTGGCTGAGCAGGAACAAATCCTCATTTTGCGTGACGAGCCAGCTCGGGCCATTCGGTCATTTTGGATACCAGAAGTCTTTGGGTCCGGAACACATGCAAAAACATCGGTGTTGTGACGCAGATAGTCGTGCAACATGATCTTAGGCTGATCTCTGTGTGTGGATGTGTGCCCTGCATTGCATGCGTTGTGATGGTGGTAAACAAAGATTGCCATGAGGTCACCCATTAGCGCTTCTGACACTTTGCCTGCTGCTGACGCTACGCCTACCTGGCCTCTACTGCTGTCACGTCGCTGATGTTGTTCCACCCGTGGACATTTGGGGAACGTGAAAGCAGAAAGCAACAGTTGTATCCAGTTGATCAATGAGCAAGGTCTCCATTTCCTGAATTTACTCCTTCTATTTGGGTGGTGGAAGGAAAGTGCGATTTTTGTTTTGTACGGGGATCCGGAGGGTGGCCACCAGTAACTGTTGTTCATTTTGAGGGCCTTAATGCGAGGATCATGTTGGAGGAAATGGAGCATACAAGCATCATGTGAGAGATGGAGCCTTGATTTCCCAAGCCTCTGGGTCGAGGGGCACATGCAAAACTGATCTTCTCATCTTCCTCCTCCGCCTCAATATTCGCGCCAACCTCTTTCCAAGGCAGGGACGGTCGGTAACATCGGTGTCTAGGGAATACTCTCCTCCTCCTCCTCCTCCGCTGCCTCCGGCACAGCTTCAACACAGCTGATTTGCCTGTGATGATGCAACCCTGAGAGCTGATGCGCCACCTGCACTAGCTTGGACCCGACCACTGCCTAAATGAAGACCGATGAAATTGTGAAACTGTCGGGGCCTTGTGGAGTTGACGGAGAGAAAGGGGGCTCCGTGTCCGCATCTGTGTCGTCTCTCCTCGTCGCTGGGGGACCTGTTGTTTCTGGTGGTCAACGATCGTTCCAGAACTAAGATCACCACAATGCTCATGCTGACAAGGGCTTTGTCCGCATGGACCATTTTGGTGGTCTTCAAAAACTGGCAAGGATGGAGCAGAACTCTTTCACCTGCCTCCACTCTCGGTGGTTCAACACCCCAAGGTCCGTACCGCTGCTTGTCAGGCCTGTGTCATCTTCGTACTGAGTAAAGGCATTGCGCTGCTGCCAAATCGTGGAGCATGTGGAGGGTGGAATTCCAGTGTGTTGCACGTCAAACAATCGAACGGTTGACGGGAGGCCGTGCTGACGCTGCAACGCAGCCAGGCGGGACGAAAGCAGGGTCGCCGAACGGCGGAAGTGCGACTCAGACCTCGTGCCTTTCTTCAGCAGGCAGTCTAGACCCAGCGTAGCTCTTTAGAAAAATTTCTAACGACAAGTTTTCATGACATGTGCCAGATAGAGGGGATGTGCTCCAGCCTACGATCTTAAGGGGCGGCAGCAGATTTCGCCGTTATCGCACACCACCTTGCTGGCACAAGGTTCTTGGTCACCAGCAAGCGCTCTGGTCCGGTTGCTTAGAGCCGTTCCACAGATCCTGAACTGTGTGTGGTACGGTCTCCCAAGGCAGATACTTTTCAACACGGCCTGGTGTCTCTGGGCACGTGATGCCACCAGAGGACCCTTGGGGGAAAGAAGCCCTGCACCATCCCTGCGGTTTTTGAAGAGCGTGCGCCAAAGACTGAGAGCCAACGTCGCCCAGAGACATCCACCCAGTCAACCCAGTGAGCTGTCTCAGAGATATAGCAGCTTGGCCGTGCTTATAGTCCATGTGTCGGTGGTGAGATGGGACTTTTCCGGACACAGAAGCAGACAACGCGACTTGAAATTTTAGATGACCGTGGCTGCAGGGCAGGGACGGCTTTTCTGGCAAAGAAATTGTACCTGCTCGGACATTGTATTGGGGGCAAGCGAGGGCCATGACGTGGCGGAAACCTCTTCTGTGTCCACCAGACGGAAAGGCAACATTTCCAAGGCCAAACGCCTGGGCAAATGGACATTCAGGCTTTTGCTTTGGGAATGGTTTGGGTTAAAGTGTTTCTTCTGCTCCCAAACCTGGACGGAAGAAGGCTGGCTTGCTAGATGGCCACTGTACGGCGTGAAGGTCGTCAAACTGGCGGAAGGAGAAGGGGTAGGATGGGTCTCTTGGTGTGCTGGTGGGATATCTCGGGCGACGGTGGAGGCTGAGCGGAGGCTGATCCCTGATCATGGACTCTGAGAGACATGGGCAGCTGAGGAACGCTTGGTGGTGGCGGAGGGAGGAGGAGGCGGAGACAAAGGGTGTGGACAGTGGTTGGAGGCGGCGTCGGTCTGGCCTTTTTGGCCAAGTGTTCCATCCATTCAACTCTTGAATTCGCTGCATGTGACTTGACTTGTTGGTGGTGGGTTAACACTTAAGTTCTTGCTCTACTTATGCGGTTTTCGGCAAAGCGGCATATGACATCGCGGGTGAATCAGAGGCTTGCTCAAAGAAGGCCCAGGGCTTGAGAGGTCCTGGACCTTTTTGACGGCGATAGCGGGCAGAGGGGTTTGCGGGACCGTGGGATGGGAATCATATCAGCGGACTTTGCTGACCCCCCTCTCCCTTTTTGGTGGCGCGGACCCGTATTGGACACTACCCCATCGTCTTCCTCCTCGTCCACTGATGAAGCGATCGCAAGAATATTCTGCGGAAAAGACCAGGATGGATCCGGCAATGTCGTCATCTTCATCATCATCATCAACAGGTAATAACTTGGTAGTCTGACTTTCTGCATCCAGAAGCTGCGGGCTACAAACAAGGGGCACTGCAAGCGTGGCCGACGCCCGGGATTTTGCCGAATTGACCGACTTCCTTCACCTCCTCTGATGCATCAGTTACGGGCGTCAGAGCAGACTAAATCATCCTCTGATCTTTTAAATTGCCTTCTGATCCCACCGCATTGTGTCATCAAGAGTCTTCAGAAAATGGATTATCACAGGTGGAGGGTACACGAGTTGACATTTGTGGCTTGCTTTCATGTTGGACGGATGCTGATGATGTTGATGTCGAACATTTGTGGCCGTGACTGCGAGGAAGAGGAGGTAAGACTGATAGATGCAGGTTGCATTAACACTGAAGGAAGATTTGGCAACGATGTTCGTTACTTAGATTCACCAGGCCCCTGACCCCCCCCCCCCCCCCCCCCCCCCCCCCCCCCCCCCCCCCCCCCCCCCCCCACCCCCCCCCCCCCCCCCCCCCACCACCCCCCCACCCACCCCCCCCCCCCCCCCCCCCCCCAAACCCCACTGGCGATGACAGCCTGTCGGTCCTGCAACTGACGATCAGCTGGCATGCCGTGATTGTCGCCAGCACTGGAAGGAGCACTTCTCTCGTACCTCTACCCTCCATGTTGATACCCCCCTCTTTGCTCGCTTACCACCTGCATTTAGCTCCTTGTTAGAAATATAAAATTTTGAGAAGGTATGGAATAGTTTTGGAAGTCTATTATTAAAAGATGGCAAATCACCGCTTTATCAAATACCATCTAATAAAACAAAAATGGCTGGATTCAAATTTAATGCTAGGTGTCTATCAACAAATCTGGACTGGCAAAAGTCCAAAATACACGTATTGTTATTGTTTTGGTATAATAAACGGTATTTCTTTGCACCTTTCATTTCATCCTGTGGTGAATATATAATTGCTTTTTTAAGATTTACGTTAGGATTGCTGCGTCAATGAAAGTGCGGTGTGCAAAAGTCAAAAAAACACGTAACTGTTATGTTTTGATTATAAACGGTTATTTTTTGCACCTTTCAATCTCACCTGTGGTGATTTAGTAATTGCTGTTTTAAGATGTACGTAGATGCTGCGTCAATTGAACAGTGATGGTGCGCAAAAGTCAAAAAACACGTATCTGTTATGTTTTGATATAATAAACTGTAATTTTTTGCACCTTTTCATTCCCTGTGGTGAATATAGAATTGCTGTTTAGATTTACGTAGATGGCTGTCGTCAATGAACCAGTACTGGGTGCGCAAAGTCAAAAAACACGTACTGTTTTTGTTTTGATATAAACACTGATTTTTGCACCTTTCAATTCACTCTGGTGATATAGAATTGCTGTTTTAAGATTTATGTGTAGATGCTGCGTCAATGAACAGTGCTGGCAGTGCGCAAAAGTCAAAATACGTAACTGTGATGTTTTCGTACGATACTCCGGCATTTTGGCAACAATCAACCTGTGCTGACGACAAGATTGCTGGATTGTAATTTAAGTGCACGGTGGAAATAACAACAGTCACAGGTGTAATGGGTAAAATTTGAACACCTATCTGGAATTGTATACTGATAATAAAAGTGGAGTTTTGCAGCTAACCAAAGTGACCGCTGTTACTAGAAATGATGTTTGTCCAATATAAGTTCAGGCTGCCCAATATCCAGGAAATATTTCATAGCTCAATCTGTTAATAAATAAGATATCCATCTACAAGTCTAACACTTAAGTCTTGGTGAATTTATCCAGGTTCTTTATAGATAGTGCTTGTCTGTGTTCGCCCGCTGGGGGCCCCTCCCGCTCCCACCGCTAATTTACAGCGGTAGGATGCTCTTTAAAATTCTATAGCTAACTACATAAAATCTTCATTCTCTAATCTAACTAAATTGGAAGATCAAAGCTATAGTAGAGGTTTCTCTGTGCAGAAATAGACTAATTTCGCTGAGCTGTTTGCCACAGGCAGAGCGCAGGTCTATCCCTATGAGACGCTGAGAGACACTGAGGCTTAAACAGAAACGCTGTTCTATGTAAAAACGAGGTATGTGATTTTCAGACCAATCGCAACCATACACATCCCAGTCGATGACGTCGCACACACATCTCACCCTGCTCATTCGTAATCTGATTTGATGCCGCCAAAATTACTGGAAGCGCCAAAAAAGGCGCGATCTTAATAGATGATGCACAGATTTTAAACCTTAATTATGCATGATCTGGAAATTTCGATACATATAAAACCTTGCCGCTTTCAACTTTGTCGATAAAAATCGCTCAAACACTACTTATGATATCTCATACTAAAGAAAACTCACTTTTATCAGTGATTTTTTGGGGGGTGTCACAGCTTCATCTCAGGAGACTGCTTCTCTTCCGTTCTAATTCTATTTTGTGGCGGTTTTGGAACATGAAATTCCAGTGTGCGTCCAAATGCGCTGTATATACATTTTAATGCTATCTGCTCAGTTCTTGAGCACATTGAATATCAAGGTTTATATATGCCTGTTCTTGTTGGTATTCATTTAAAGAAACAGCGTTTTACAATCAAATACCACTTAATTTGTGGTTGCTCATTTCTTTGCGCTTTTAGATCCAGGGGTTAAATTAAGCGTTGTTCTGCTGTTGTGATCACTATAAGAAACGTCTTTTTCACCTCCAAAGAAGAATTTTGGCTGTAGCATAATTCATAACCGAAGGTTAATTACAAGTTTTTCTGTTGTTGTGTACGTAAAATACTCGCCATTTTAAACTTGCTACAAAGTGGTTATTTATGGTTGCTCATTTCTTTGCGCATTTTAGATCCAGGGGTAATTAAGCGTAGTTCTGCTGTTTTTGGTCACTAAACGAAACGGTTCTTTTTTCATCACCAAAAAAGGAAATTTTGGCTGTCAGCATAATTCATTTCCGAAGGTTAAATATGCCTGTTTGTGCTTTGATATTCAGTAAAATACACAGTGTTTTTAAAGGCACCTTCAAGTAAATTTTTCCTGCCCCATTTGTGGAGCGCAATTTTTATCCAAGGGTTACTAAGCTTGTTACTGGGTTCATTTGGAGTCTAATACAGGGTGTGTTATCATATACATTTATCTTCATCAAACAGGTATGTACATTTAGAAAAAAACAGTATGTCGACAGAGAGGTGGCAGGTTTTCACCTGCGAGGGCAATGGCACAACTTTCCCTGGAGCAGGCCCAGGAGCAGCACAACAAGGGACGTCGCAGCAGGGTCCCTGGGTGGGCCCGGGAACTGCCGCTGTCATCTAGCGGCCGTGTGTTGTTCAGCAACCTAATGGTTCTTGATTGGTTGACTAGGTCATCCACAGTCGGTGGGAACGTCAGACACAACCCTTAGTTGGCATGGCCCGGAAACGGGTCATCGGCCCTCACCTGTCCTCGACCCGCCTCTGTCCCATCCGGTTCCCTCACCAGAGATCTACTATGTGGTCTGGGCTCAGCGCCACTATATAGCGAGGATGAACAATTTGAGGAGGGCAGTCAGCAGCTACTTGGCAGTGAAGAAATGGGGCCAATATCCCCTGCTTCTTGCAGTAGGCAGCAAAGTATAGATGTGGAGAGTGGCATGGGAGGTCATGTTGTGAGGGGTCAGCCTCTGCATACCAAGACCGGTGATGAGGACAGCAGTGCCAATAAACACAAATCAATGATGATGTAGCCGACCACACTTGGGAGCCGGGTGAAGAAAGGGCTTCATCATCGTCAGGAGAAGAGGGCGTCAGCTTGCGCGTCAGGCAGCGGCGCAGCCAGCAAGTGGGTTGTGTGGCCCTGAGTCAGCAGGGTAGCAGCAGTGTGAGGTCGGGAGCCAAGCGGCCACGGGGTAAAAAACCCGGTTCGCAGGTCCAAGAAAGTAGCGGCACAGGGGCTCAGCGAGTGTAGTGGTCCATCCTGCTGCTGCAGCAACAGCAGCAGTGCCCAGTGGCACTCATGCCATTGCAGCCAGTCAAGGCTTCACAACCTCTGCAGAAGGGAGCTGTTTCTCTTTGCTATCATCTCCTGGTCCAGATGCTCCTGCTCCTCGCTACTCATGGCCCCAGCAGTCGTTCAGCGAGGCGATTGCAAAGAGACAACAGTATGTGTCCAACCATCCCAAGGTACAGAAGCTGACCATGCTCCTGTCCAAGTTGTTGGTAGTGCAGTCCAAATGGTGGACTCTGCACCGTTCAGAGAACTACTGGCTTGTGCCGAGCCGAGATGGAGAGATTCAAGCCGTAATTTCTTTTCCAAAAAGGCAGTACCAGCACTTCATAAATATGTAGAACAGAAGGTGGGCCAGTCCTTGAGCTTATCGGTTTGTTCCAAGGTGCACGGCAGCGCGGACGTCTGGAGCTGTAGCTACGGTCAGGGCCAGTACATGTCCTTTACGGCCCACTGGGTGAATGTGCTTCCTACCCAGGCACACCAACAACTTGGACAGGAGACGCCGCTTTCTACTCCACGTTGACAAACTTCAGTTCCTGCGCCAATGTCCGCCTCCTCCTCCTCGACCACCACCACCATCTCAGCCTCCACAAGTACTGCTCCATCATACCACATGTGTAGGACTCAGCACTGTCGTGCAGTTCTACAACTGGCTTGCCTCGGCAAACGAAGTCACACAGGGGAGGAACTGCTCCGCGTCATGCAGCAAGAAATCGATGTGTGGCTTTCTCCACGCCAACTGCAAATCGGAACCATGGTGACGGACAATGGGAGGAACTGGTGTCCCCGCTGCCACCGAGGAGGGATGGTCCATGCGCCCTGCATGGCGCACGTGTTCAATCTGGTTGTGAAAAGGTTCCTGAAGTCTTCCACCGATCTTCAGAGGTTTCTGAAAATGGCCAGGAAACTGTGCATGCACTTCATCCATTCCTACAAGCCAGGAACACCCTCCTCGAGTTGCAGCGGCAGAACGGCCTACTCCAACACACTCTGATATGCGATGTTTCCACCCGTTGGAATTCAGCCTGCACATGTTGGACTGACTGTATGAAAAAGAGAAAGGCCATTAACGATTTTTTTATGATCCAGGCGGACAGGGAAATACTCCCCTGTGTAACTTTGATGTCAGCCAGTGGCAGCTCATGCGTGACACCTGCCGTTTTCTGAGGCCATTCCCGAGGAGGCCCCACGTTATTTGCAGTCCCGGTACTACTGGATAAAATTTTAAAAACTTTTCCCACTGCTCATGTCCTGGAATAGAGCTGAATAATTTTTGTTGGGCAGGGACTAGAGACACCCTCGGGGCCACAGGGAATCCGGTGGGGACTGAAATGGAGGGGGAGGGGAGGACTTTGGGAAAGCAGAAGCTTTGGGTCTGGTGAAATGAGTGGATTTTCTACCCTGGGACAAGAGAGGAGGAGCAGAAGAAAAGCTGGGGGAGGGTAGATGGATATGAGGAAGCGGGGAGATTACCCCCAAGCACCGTGGGAGTAAACCGTGGAGATGGAGGCAGGGAGCCCCTCGGAGTCACTTGTGCAGATGGCCCGCAGCATGCTGATTTGCCTGGCTAGTGACAGCCGAATAGTCACCATCCGCAGAGGGATGACTTCTGGCTCTCCACCCTATTGGACCCTCGCTACCGGTCCAAAATGGGAGCCTTTTTCCCAGCTGCTGAAAGGGAGGACAAACTCAAATACTATAGGGAAATCCTCCGTAGTCAGTTGGCCGCTGCCTATGTGCGGCATCGTCCCTCCTCTGACAGGTCTGACCGGGGGGTTCTTCAGTGCTCACGTACTACTGCCGCGGCTGCTGGAGGAATGTGGGGGGGTAGGAGCAGTACCAGCTCTATCAGCCGCAACCTAAGTCTGAAGTCGCTGATGAGCATCTTCCTTCACCCGCCTAGTGAGGAGGGCAGTCGCCAGCAGCAGCAGCAGCAGGACCTGGAGCAGTCCCTGAACCAACAGGTGGTGGCCTACTTGGACAGCACTATGCCACCCTTAGTTAGAAGATCCGCTGGACTACTGGAAAGCCAAACTGGATGTGTGACCGCAACTTGCCGAGTGGAGAAGCTGTACTGCCCGGCCAGTAGTGTGGCATCAGAGCGGGTGTTCAGTGCGGAGGTGGCCATCGTTACCCCAAGGAGAACCCGCTTGTCCACGGGAAATGTGGAACGACTGACCTTTGTCAAGATGAATCAGGCGTGAATCGGCCAGGATTTCCACACACCAATGTCTTAGGCGTCAGACTACATCAGCCATGATGCCTCACCCAAACTGTGAGAAATAAGTCTGGGTTCAAACTACCTGCTTCAGCCACTATTCTAATGCCGCCACCCACCTCCACACTCTGTCAGTGTGCCACTGCCTGACCTCAGGCTGCTGCTGTGGCTGCTTCCATGCCCCACCCACTGTGTCATTGTGCCACTCTCTGACCTCATGCTGCTGCTGCTGTGACCTCCACTCTCTGTCATTGTGCCACTCTGTGGCATAATCCTGTTTTTGCCCCCTCCAGAATGTCATTGTGCCACTCTCTGACCTTATGCTGCTGCTGCTGTTGATGCCGTCAACTCCACACTGTGTCATTGTGCCACTCTCTGACCTTATGCTGCTGCTGCTGTTGATGCCGTCAACTCCACACTGTGTCATTGTCCCACTCTCTGATCTCATGCTGCTGCTGTGACATCCACTCTCTGTCATTGTGCCACTCTGTGGCCTACTACTGTTTTGCCACCTCCAGAATGTCATTGTGCCACTGCCTGACCTCATGCTGCTGCTGTGGCTGCTGCCGTGCCCTCCACACTTTGTCATTGTGCCACTCTGTGGCCTACTCCTGTTTTGCCACCTCCAGAATGTCATTGTGCCACTGCCTGACCTCATGCTGCTGGCAGTGGCTGCTGCCGTGACCCCCCACACTGTGTCATTGTACCACTGTCTGACCTCATGCTGCTGTGGTTTGCTGCGTGACCTCCATACTTTTGTCATTGTCCCAAACTGTCTGACCTCATGGTGCTGCTGTGGCCTGCTGCCGTGCCCTCCACCCCCTTTGTCATTGTGCCACTCTGTGGCCTACCCTGTTTTTGCCACCTCCAAAAATGTCATTGTCCCAAACTCTCTGACCTCATGCTGCTGTGGCTGCTGCCGTCACCTTCCACACTCTGTCATGATGTTGCCACCTGAGCCCTCAGCTTGTTTTTTTTTCCAGTTTGTCGCTGCCATGACTTTATCAGGCTACATTCCCGCTTGAGTTTTTTGGTCAGTTTTGCCCTCTTAAGTGCCCAGGGAATTTTATAGTGAAGCGACGACAGTCATCTGCGTGTCATACTAAAACACAACATTGTATGAAGAACAAACCAAGCTCCCTCAGCATATTTAAGCATGACACGAGGTTCTACAGCACCCTGCAGGCTCTGAGCAGCCTGGAAATAGCTGTTTTTTAACGCGATTCGTCCCGAAGCAATTCGGACCGAAACTAATTTTGTCGGAAAATTCGGCGAAATCACCGAATCGAATTTTTGAGAAATTCGCCCATCTCTAGTATCTGCATACAGAATGTAAAAAAAACTCCCCCCCACCCCCGGTGTTACTTACATGTACTAATCTCATTAGTCTATATGTGTAGAATCTACATCTGGGACATGTTTTTCCTTATCAGCTGAATGAGGCAGCTAATATGGAACCACAAGTCCCAACATTCTACACTAGTTTGTGTATATATATTATATATATAATATAATATATATATATTTTAAAATAAAGGACATTTATGGCAGCTACAGTGACATCTCAAAGGATGGCAAGTGTGTTATGCTGGGACTTGTGGAACTAGAAGTTCCAGGATGCCCCATCAGCCATCCTCTGAGATGTGTGTGTGTCAGTATCATTGCTCTGTTCTCCCCCTCATCCCTCTCTCTTACATTTAAACTTTCTGTCTCCTCTCCTGGGAAGTTAAGGACCTGTGGAGACATCACAGTTACATGACCTTCCAGGACAGGTCCTTTGCCCCTCTTCTAACACACTTCTAACACACTACAGGTTTTATCAATCCTGTATTGTCCCAGGGTTGTTTCTCAGGGTGGGAGGGATCCGGGAACACCCACGCCCCCCCCCCCCACACACTTTCACTGCACTCATCGCCAGCTCTGCCTGACCTTAGGAACAGCCCTGCGTATGGCATGGGGATAGCTTCAGCAATGACTTCTGCTAGGTCTTATTTTCAGGAAAGGCCTTATATTTCTAAGCTTGAAAAATATTGCAGTAGGTCTTATTTTTGGGGGATGTCTTATTTTCAGGGAAACACTCAGCTCCCCCTGCACAGTTGTTATGTCCTGAGTTATAAAGTGAAAGTAAAACCTGTCACCCTGTAATACTGAGATAAAACCTCTGATTTCCTAGTGAAATGTATTTGAGAAAAGTCTTATAATTTCATCTACTATCAATTTGTGTGTGGTTGTGTGGAGATGATAGGTGCTCTTGTAGCAATGACTGCCGCTAGGTCTTATTTTCAGGGGAGGCCTTATATTTCCAAGCTTGAAAAAAAAAATTGCACTTATTTTCAGGGGATGCCTTATTTTCAGGGAAACACGGTAAATGGTGCGATCCTGCTGCATCCAAGCATGCTACTGCGTGTCGGATCCATTTTTGGATCCGATCGACACTGTGTTTTTGGATGCGATTTTCGGGTCCAAAACACCGTGTAAACATACTCTTGTGGTACAGAGTTGATATTTTTTACAATTTCTCAATGATGAGCATTTTTAATGGGAAAAGGGTTGTGTGTGTGTTTTTTTCACTTTCTATTTGCTTGACCACCGTTTTAAGGGTGCTTTCACACGGTGCGTTTTTGATGCGTTTTTTCAATGCATTTTTTGTGCAGGAAGACCCAGCAATTAATGCTGTACATTGCTGCACAAAAATCGCGGTCATTACCGCATTTTTGTGCAGCAATGTACAGCATTAATTGCTGTGTCTTCCTGCACAAAAACCGCATTGAAAAAACGCATCAAAAACGCACCGTGTGAAAGCACCCTAATACATCAGATTTCTCTCACGGCGGATGTCACCTACCCAGCTGTTACACACAGGGACAGTATACACGCAACTGTAACACACAAGGTAATATTGTACATGTACTGTATATATACTGTCCTTGTGTTTATATCATATATATTTATATACACACACTACACATAATTTATATATTTATATATATATATATATATATATATATATATGCACTTATAATAATACAGACAGGTGTAATATATATATATATATATATATATATATATATATATATAATATATTAGTGGAGGGATTAGCATCAACTTTCAGGTAGCAGCCTATGGCTTCGACAGAGAGAGACAGGGACACTGCAAATAAAGTCCATGTCCAGGCTATGCTTGGGTCTAATTAAATGGAAACGGAAACAATACAGCTAAGGGCATGTCCCCATGGCACTGGTTTGCGGCCAGTTTTTCAGATGGTTTGCGGTTTTGCAAAGCATCTGAAAAACCGGCCGCAAACTAACACACCAGGCCGCTATGGAAAACTCGTGCAGTAGTCCCCACTTTTCAAACCGCCGGCCGCCCGAAAAACCTTGTGCATGTTCATTCTTCCGTCCGGTTTTTGGACGGTTTATGAACATCGCACTGTGAAGGGAGAGGGCTTTTCTCCGCTAACCGTGGAGAAAAGCCGTACCCCAGCAGCCGTGGGGACGGCACTAAAACAGGACATTTGTCCTCTGCCGTGGGGATGAGCCCTAAATTTATAAAAAACAAAAGCTGGCTACCAAATTTGGGGCTCTAACAAAATAAAAAAAGGGCCCAAATTACTACAAAAAGGGGAACCCACGTGGCCCCTTGTACAAAAATTTAACCTTCACCCCGGGTTTTAATGTGAAATATGCAAATAAAATTACAAATAGAGTGGGGCGAATCGATTCAAACCCGGAAAGGAAAAATTCTTTAGAATTTAAGGAAAACTTCGGTTCTGAACGAAGTCGAAGTTTGGGTACTTTGGGGGTGAACAAGTGGCTTTTTTTTGATAAAAGGGCCCTGCGAGCACATGGCGCTCCCATGGGGCAAAGCACTTTTTTAGGAAGAAGGGCATACCCTTTGCATGACATGGGCGGGAGAGGGAAGGCCAACAAGGACCACGGGATTCTGTGACGTCACCTCACTATATAAGCCCGGGCGCAAAAGGCGGGGAGCTCATACCCCCCCCTTCACTGTACGGGAATCAGGAAGGGGGGCTGCCGCGGCTAAATTTGTTACTGAAGAACTGATTTTTATACAGCGATTTTTGTGGGGGGGGTCTCACTTGTCTCAGAAAACGCTTCTTTTTAATTTTTCTATTTCTGTTTTTTTTTGGTGTTTTTTGGATCTAAAGGGTCCAGGGGGCATAACAGTTAATGCTACCCTGCTCAAAAGGACATTGAATACCCAAAGGGGGCATCAAAGGGGCCGGGTTCCGTTGTATTCATTGAAAGAAAAAAGGCGTTTTTTATAATAAAAAAACCCACTTCTTTTTTGGCTGCTCAATTCTTTTGGGGCAATTTAAAACCAGGGGTTAATTAACTTTTGTTCTGCGCTTTTTGTGATCCAAGAAAACCGTTTTTTTCCCCAGCCAAAAAATAAAATTTTTTCCCTGTAGCATAATTCACAAACAAGGTTAATTACAATTTTTTCCTTTTTTGGGGTGAAAGGCGTAAAAAAACACGCAATTGAAATCCCCCGCACAAACAAGTATTTTCCTGCTGCCCCAAATTTTTTTTGAAAATTTTTAACATCCGGGGGGTTAATTAAGCGTTTTTTCCTCCCTGCTGTTGTGACTCCAAAAACCGTCTTTTCCCCCACCCCAAAAAATAAAATTTTCCTTAGCATAATTCACAAGCAAAAAGGTTAATTAAAAATTTTTTTTCTTGTTTAGTAGTGTAAAAAACACCGCAATTGTAACACGCTAAAAAAGCTATATTTTCCGGGCTGCTAAAATTTCTTTTGCGAAATTTTTAAAACCGGGGGTTTTTAATTAAGCGTTGTTCTACTCTGTTTTGGACTCCAAGAAACCCAAAAAAACCTTTTTCGGCCAAAAAATTAAAATTTTTTTCTTTTTTATCAAATTCACCCCGGAAAAGCGAAGGTTAAATTACAATTTTTTTTTTTCCTTTGGTTGTATAGCGCCCCGGAAAAAACCCCCGGAAAAATTTAAAGGAAGGGCTTTTTTGGGGAAAAAACAGCTTTTAAAAGAAAAGCTAGAAATTTTCCGCTGCCAATTCTTTGGCAATTTACACCCAAAGGGGTTAATTAAGCGTTGTTTTTTTTGGCTGTGGTTTTTTTTTTGACAAAAAAAATTAATTACCTCTTTTTAAAAAACCGCCCCAAAAAAATAAATCCCGGAAATTTTCCTTTAAACCCATTAATTGGGCGGCCCAAAAAAAAAAAAAAAGGAAAAAAAAAAAGGTTAATTTAATTTTTTCTCTTTTGTGTAGCGTGGGAAAACACCAATTTTAACACCTACAAAAGCAAGTAGTTTTTTTGGCTGCTCAATTCTTTTGGGGCAATTTACATCCGGGGGGTTAAATTTAAAACCGTTGTTCTGCTGCGTTTGAATCCAAAAAACCCGTCTTTTTCACCGCCAAAAAATAAAATTTTTCCTGTAGCAAAATTTCAAAAGGGCAAAGGGTTTAAATTAAAATTTTTTTCCTTGTTGGTGGGGGCGAAAAACCCAACGAAATTGAAAAAAAAAAAAAAAAAAAAAAAAAAAAAAAAAAAAAATAAAAAAAAAAGGGGTTAAAAAAAAAAAAAAAAATATAAAAAAAAAAAAAATTTTAAAAAAAAAAAAAAAAAAAAAAAAAAAAAAAAAAAAAAAAAAAAAAAAAAAAAAAAAAAAAAAAAAAAAAAAAAAAAAAAAAAAAAAAAAAAAAAAAAAAAAAAAAAAAAAAAAAAAAAAAAAAAAAAAAAAAAAAAAAAAAAAAAAAAAAAAAAAAAAAAAAAAAAAAAAAAAAAAGAAAAAAAAAAAAAAAAAAAAAAAAAAAAAAAATTTTATTTTTTTATTAATAAAAAAAATTTAATAAATTAAAAAATTTTTTTTTTTTGGGGGGGGGGGGGGGGGTGAAATTTTTTGGGGGGGAAAAATTTGGAGGGGGTTAATTGGGTTTGGTTTTGGGGAAATATTTTAAAAAATTTGTTTTTTTTGAAAAAAAAATTTTTATGAAAATTTTTTTTTAATAAATTTTTTAAATTAATTTTTTGTGGTTTTATATTAAAAAATTTAAAGGGTTTTTTTTAAAAAAATTTTTAAAAGGGTAAATTTTTTGGTTTTTGGGTGGGGAAATTTTTTAAAAAGGGGTTTACCCAAGCTTTTAGTGGGTTCTTTTGGGTAAAAATACAGGGGTTTTATTTATCTATAAAGATATCTTCATCAAACGTGTCTGTACTTTTTTATAACAAACAGTATGTCAGAAAAGAGAGGTGGGGCAGGGCTCTTCATCGGGCGAGGGGCAGGGGCACAAACATTTCCGGGAGCGGGCCCCCAGGTCGCCACAGCAAGGGGACGTGGGCGGGGCAGGGGTCACTCGGTGAGGCCACAACTCCCGCTGTCATCTACAGCCTGTGTTGTTCAGCAACCCCAATGGTTTTTGATTGGTTTACTGGGTCATCCACCCCCTCCTCCCAGATGACATCTGACAACCCCCCCCCAAGATCGGGGGGAAACGTCAGAAAACACAACCCTTATTTTGCATGGCCCGGGAGCGGGTCAGGGGCCCCACCCTCCCCCTTTCAACCCCCTCTTTTCCCACCCGGGTTTTTCCTGGGCCAGAGATCAACTTTTTGGGGTCGGGGTCAGCACCACTATATAGCGGGGAAAGAACAATTTGGGGATGAAAGTCAGCGCAAATTGGCAGTGAAGAAAGGGGCCCAATACCCCCTGCTTCTTCCCAGTAGCGGCAAAGTATAGATGTTGAGAGGGGCATGGGGGGGTCATGTTGTGGGGGGCCACCCTTTTCCCATACCAAAAACCGGGGGAATGAGGACAGCAGTGCCCAATAAAACACAAAAAGTTTATGATGAAACCCGACCCGAAATTTGGGAGCCGGGGGGGCAAGGGTTTTTAAATCATCGTCAGGAGAAGAGGCTTTCGGGTTTGGGGCACGTCAGGCAGCGGCGCAGCCTGCAAGGGGGCGTGTGGCCGTGAGTAAAGGCGGGATAGCAGAAAGTGGGGAGGCCCGGGAGCCAAGCGGCCACGGGGAAAAAAACCCGTTTCGCGGTCCAAAAAGTAGCGGCAAAAAAGGGGCTTAGAAAGGGCCCAAGCGGCGCATTAGCCCACTAAATCCCGGGCGTTGGTGGAAAAAATCCGATACTGGGCCGGGGGTTGGCATTCTTTACTAAGAAAAACCGGAGGGGGCCCCAAATTTTATGGGTATATGTAGAATCTTTTAAAGCAGAAAGTGAAGTTTTGGCCGGGGAGCTAAAACGTTGGCCCCCGGAACGGCTCGGGCGTCAACACTTTCACCCTTCACCAAACCCCTTTGGCCCTGGGAAAAACGTGGCTCGTTTAATGGTGGTACAAATTTGCCGGCCCGGGCCCAAAACAGGGGGCAGCGCCCACTGGCACGCATGCCTTTTTAAGACCGGGTAAAGGGGCTCCCCCAAACCTCTCAGAAGGGGAGTTTGTTCCCTCTTTGCCCATCACCCGGGGCCGGGATGCTCCTGCTGCCCCCCGCAAAACTCATCCCCACCCAAGTGGGGTTTCAAGGGGGAGACGTTTGGGCAAAGAGACAACAGAAATGCGCCCAAAACCATCCTAATTTTCAGGCAGCGGGACTGGGGCCCCTTTCCCAAAAGGTTTTTGGGTACTGGCAGTCCCCCCCTTTCCAAAGGGGTGGACTCTGAAACCATTCAGAGAACTAATGGCTTGTCCGAGCCGAGAGGGAAAGATTTCCCAAAGGGCCGGATTTTTTTTTCCAAAAAGGCATCCCCCACACTTCAAAAATTTATGTAAAACAAAGGTGGGCCACCCCTTAAGCTTATGGGTTTTTTTTCCAATTTTGGAACGGAAAGCGCGGATTTTCGGGTGCGTAACACGGTCGGGGGCCAAAGTACATGCCCCTTTAGGGGCCCCTTTGGGTTTGAATTGTTTCCCCGGGCCCGCAGGCACCCCAAAACAACTTGGCCAGGAGACGCCCTTTCTCCTCCACGTTGTAAAACCTGGGCCCTCGCCAATGTCCGCCCCCCCTTTTCCTCCACCCCCCCCCCCACCATCTCACCTCCAAAAAGTACTGCCCCCTTTCATACCAAAATTGAAGGGCAACAGCGGGTCACCAGTTCTACACCTGGTTTTCCTCGGCGAACAAGGGTCAAAACGGGGGAGGAACTGTTTTCCGGGGTCATGCAGAAAGAAATCGATGGGGGCTTTCTCCGCGCCAACGGGCAAATCAAAACCCAAATGGTGACGGCCCAAAGGGAGGAAAAATGGTGTCCGCGCTGCACCGAGGAGGGATTGGGTTTAATTGGGCCCCCTTGGGGCAAGTGTTCAATCTGGGTTTGAAAAGGTTCCTGAAGTCTTCACCCATCTTCCCGGCCGATTCCCGAAAATGGGCCCCCGGAAACTGTGCATTGCACTTTATCCCATTCGTAAAAAAGCCAGGAACACCCTCCCCCAAATTGGCAGCCGGGAAAAACGGGGCCCCCCCAACACACCTCTGATATGCGAGGGTTTCCAAACCCCTTGGAATTCCACCTGCACATGTTGGACCCCCACGTATGAACAAAAAGGCCATTAACGATTTTTTGGATTCCGGGAGACAGGGAAATACTCCCCTGTGTAAAATTGATGTTACCAAATGGCAGCTCATTTCGTGACCCTCCGTTTTTTGAGGCCATTTTGAGGAAGGCGACTTTTTTGTCAGGGCGCCAGGGCTACAGGGATGAATAAAAGCATTTTTTCCCCTGCTTCATGTCCTTGAACAGATGCTTTAAAAAAACGTCGGGGGAGGGGGAACTGGAGACGTGGCGACTACATCTCCCCGGCCACATGATTCCCGGGGGGGACTGAAATTTAGGAGGGGGAGGAGGAGGCGGACCTTGGAGCAAAAACATTGTCTTGAAATGATGGATTTTCTACCCCGGTGACAAAAAGGAGGACATTGAGGGACTGGAGGAGGTGGAAAGGGGATGAGGAAGACGGCAGATGACCCCCAAACACCGTGGGGAGTAAAAAACAGTGGAAATGGGGGCAGGGAGTCCCCCTTTGGGGTCCCCTTTGGGGCAGATGGCCCGCAGCATGCCCCGATTCTGCCTCGCTTGTGACGCCGAAATAGGGCAAACATCCGGCAGGGGGGAAAGACTTCTGGCTCCCCCCACCCTATTGGACCCCTCGCTACCCGGGCCAAAAAGGGGGCCTTTTTCCCAAACTAAATTTAGAGGGAGGACAAACTCAAATTTCAAAAGGGAAATCCCCCCGTAATCCCTTGGCTGCTGCCTATGTGCGGGATCCCCCCTCACCCTGACAGGTTTTTACCCGGGGGGTTCCTCAGCCCCTCCCACCGTACTACTGCCGCGGCTCTGGGAAAAGGTGGGGGGGAGGATCATACCAGCTCCCCATCAGGGATAACCTAAGGTTTCCCGAGTCACTGATGGGGCCCGCTTCCTTCACCCCCCTAGTGAGGGGGTAGTCGCCCGCAGCACAGCAGCAGACCTGGGGCAATCCCCGAACCCAACAGGTGGGTGGCCTACCTTTTGGGCAGCACCTCCCCCCCCAACCCCCAGTTAGAAGATCCCCCTGGATCTGGGGTTGGGACCAAACTGGATTTTGGCCGGGAACTTGCCGAGTTTGCCCGGAAAGAACTGTTTCCCGCCCGGCCAGTAGTGTGGCAAACAATAGGGTTTTTCAGTGGCGGGGGGGGCCATTTGGGTTTGCCCCCAAAGGGGAACCCGCTTGTCCACGGGGAAAAGGGGGAACGACGACCTTTGTTCCCAAAATGAATCAAAGGGGTGGAAACGGCCAGGAAAATTTTACACACCAATGGCCCTTTGGCGTCAAAATACAAAAAGCCATGACGCCTCACCCAAACTTAAGAAATGAGTCCCGGGGTTTAAAATACCTGCCTCAGCCACTAATTTTGATGCCGCCAAACCCCCCTGTTTGGCCCCAAAAATCTGCGAAAAGTTTCTCCATCCCGCCCAAAAACCACCTTTTTCCAGGACTGGGTTTTTCCCCCCCCACCCCCCACACTGTGTCCCCTTTTTCCACTGTCTGACCTCATGCTTCTGCTGTGGCAGCTGCCTGACCCAACCCCCCACTGTGTTATTGTCCCACTCTGTGGCCTACTCCTGTTTTTTTTTTGGGCCTCCCTTTCCCTAATGTCAAAAAAAGGGCCCCTTTTCGACCCCTCCCTTCTGCTCTTGCCCCCGGGGCCCCACACAAAAGTTCATTGTCCCACTCTGTGGGCCCATCCTGTTTTTTCCCCCCTCCAGAATGTTTATTGTGCCACTGTCTGGGGCCTCATGCTGCTTGGGGTGTGGGTGCTGCCGGGGACCTACACCCCTGTGTCATTGGGGCCACTGGGCTTAAAACCCCATGCTGGGTGCTTTTGGCTGCTGCCGTGACCTACACACTGTGCATTGGCCACTGTCCCGACCCCCATGCTGCTGGGGTGTGGCTGGGTGCTGTGGGCCTTTCACACTGTCATTTGGTTTCCACTGTCTGACCTCATGCTGGGCCTTGCCGTGACCTACACACTGTGTTAATTTTTGGGCCCCTAACTGAACCTCATGCTGCTCCTGTGGGCTGCTGCCGTGAAACCCAAACACTGTGTCATTTTTCCCACTCCCGTGGCCCACTCCTGTTTTTTTTCCACCTTCCCGAATGTGATTGTTGGGGCCATTTTCTACCTCATGCGGGTCCCGTGGGTGCTCCGTGACCTACACACTGTGTCATTGTCCCACTCTGTGGCCCACTCCTTTTTTTGCCCACCTCCAGAATGTCATTGTGCTAACTGCCTGACCTCATGTTTTTCGGGCCGTGACCTACACACGTGTCAAATTTTGCCCCTGCCTGACCTTTTATTCCTGCTACCCGGGGACCACACACTTTCATTGTGGGCCCCTTCCCCGACCCATGCTTTCTGCGGGCTGCTGGCCCCGTGACCACACACTGTGTCATTGTTCCACTGTCTGGGGGCCCTTTTTTTCTGCTGCTGTGGCTTTCTGCCGTGACCCACCCCACTGTGTCATTGTGCCACTTCGACCTCAAACTTTTTTCCCGTGGCCCCGCTGGCCGTTACCTAACACTTTTGTTTTTGCCCCCTCTGCCCCCCTCCCCCCCCGGGCCCACCCGTTTTTGCCAAACCTTTCCCGAATTTCATTGTGCCACTCCCTGAAACCCCAAGCTGCGCTTTGGCTGCTTGCCGTGACCTACACTCTCTGAAATTGGGGCCACGTCTGACCTCAGCTGGCTGCTGTTTTTTCCCGCCGGAAACCCACACACGTGTCATTGTTTTGGGGCCCCTGTCTAAACCCCAAAGCTGCTCCGTGGCTGCTGGCCCTGACCTAACCAAAACTGTGCATTGTGGCCCCCTGTCTTACCTCATTCTTGCTTTTGGCCCTGACCTACACACTGTGTCATTGTCCCAAATCTTGGGCCACTCCTGTTTTTTCCACCTTTCCCAAAAGGGGATTGGGGGGCCACTGTCTGACCTCATGCTGTTCCTTGTGGCTGCTGCCTGACCCCAAAACACTGTGTCATTGTGCCCCTGTCGACCTATGCTGCTCCTGGGGGGCTGGGTGGCCCCTGACCCACAAAACTGTGTCATTGTCCCAATCGTGGCCTACCCTGTTTTTTCCACCTTTTCCCGAATTCATTGTGCCACTGCCCTGAAACCCCATGCCCGCTGCCCCTGACCCCACACACTGTGTCATTTTGCCCACCGGGCCCGACCCCCATGCTGCTGCCCCTGACTTACACACTGTGTCATTGTGCCACTGTCTACTTCATGCTGCTGCCTGCCCGTACCTACACAAATGTGTCATTGTGCCCCTGTCTGGGCCCCATTTCTGGGTTGCCGGAAACCCAAAACAAATGTGTCATTGGTGGGCCCTGCCCGACCCCAAGCTGCTGCGCCTGACCACACACTGTGTCATTTGTGCCACGTTTGACCTCATGGGTGCTTGGGTGTGGCTGCTGGGCCGGGGACCTTTCCACAAAGTGTCAAATTTTCCACTTCTGACCTCATGCTGCTGCTGTGGTCTGCTTTCCTGTACCTACACACTGTGGGCATTGTGGGAAATGTCTGACCCCATGCTGTCCGGTGGCTGCTGCCGTGACCCACACACTGTTCCCGGTTGGGAACTGTCTGACCCATGCTGCCGCCCTTGGGCCCCCGACCTCCCCACTTTTGGGCTTTTGTGCCACTCTGTGATCTATTCCTGTTTTTTTTCCCCCTCCAAATGTCATTGTGCCACTGTCTGACCCCATGCTGCTGTGGCTTTTCCGCCCTCACTAAATTTCCCCACTTCCCGTCACAAAATTTTTCCCAAACCCGAGGCCCCCAGCTTTTTTTTTTTTCCCGCAAATTGGCCGGCATGAAAATTTAAACAGGCAACAAACCCCCCTTCAAATTTTTTGGTTCCCTTTTTTTCCCTCCCCTTTAAAGGGCCCAAAGGGGAATTTTTTAGTGAAGGGGATTTTTAAAAAGGGGGCAGCAGTCAAACTGGGGTGTCATACTAAAACACACAATTTTTATGAAAGGGCCAAACCCAAGGGTCCCTCTGCATATTTTAAAACAAGGCAAAAAACGTTCTACAAGCAACCCCGGGGAGGGTCGGGGCACCTGGAAATACTGTTTTTTAACTGATTTGTGCCAAGTAAAATTTGGAACAAGTTATTTTTTTTCCGAGAAAAAGGGAAAAAAAAAAAAGGAAAACAGCTCTGTCTTCTGGGATTTAAAAATAAAAAGAAAAAAAAGTGTTTTAAAAATGTAAAAAAAAGAAAAGAAAAAAAATTAAAAATAAAAATAAATATTTTTTTTAAAAAAAATTTAAATTAAGGGATACATTACACAAAAGTGTCGGGCTTTGGGGTTTCCCAGGGGCCCCCAGAAAGGGGTTTATTTTAGGGGGGCCCACTGTGTCTCCTTGGGCTCTGCCCCCGGGCCCCCCCAAAACCCCCTTTTCTTCAACTTATACCCGACCGATGCAATGACACATGACCTTATCTGTGACAGAAAAATACCACAAAAACCATGACCATATATCAACCCCCCCACATAGTGACGAATACCACCACAACCTTGACCACAAAATCCCCCACCACTTAGTGAACGGATAAGGTGATATTTTATAGCCCCCTACTTATAAAATTTCAAAACCCCCTATACATAAATAAAGGCCCCTCTGGCAGGGATGGTATGTACGTATTAAAATTTGGGGGGGTACTGCTCTGTAAGAAAGGGGGGGAGTTTGCCAAAGCTGAGAGAGGGCTTGGCCGGGTGTGCTTTACAGAGGTGCTCAATATTTTCTTTCACTGCCCCTCCTAACCCCCCATATTAGACTGACATCGGGAGATGTCACTGTCTCTCTCAGATTGGGCCCCTTTTAAACTGTTTACTGCCCCCCTCAGGGGCCCTCACTGGCCCCCCTAGACGTCATTGGCCCCCTTTTTAAACTGGGCCCCCCTTAGACTGCCAACTGTCCCTTTTTAAATTCCCCTCCCTTTGACTTACATATTACATCTCTGGTTAAATGGAGCAGTCGAACCTGCCACCTCCTCTTTTCTTTCTGCGGCGGGAAAAATTTGAATCCGGGAAGCCCCCGCCCACAAGGGGGGGGGTTTTTAAAGGTGGAGCCTCTGTGGGTGGGGCTTCATGCATTCGAACTGTCCCGCCCGCAGCAGAGAAAGAGGGCAGGGGCTCCGCTGCTCCATTCCCAGTGGCTCAGGACATGTAAGTGAGAATATATTGGAAGCGCAGCGTGGGCCTCTCTCTCCATCAACAAGCCCCCTTCCAAAGCAGTGCCAGCAGGAGGTCGCTATTTTTTAATATAGACAGGACACAGGACAGGGGCCCGCGGCTGTCACCGATGTTGGTCGAGGGCCCACCAGAGGTGGGCCAGTCCGACACTGATTACACACACAAAAAAACCTACACATATTAGGTATCCACATGACCATAATAACCTGTAGAATTAAATCTAAAAAAAAAAAGTTATTAATTTTAAATGAATGGTGTAAAAAATATTAAAAAATTCAAAAAATAAATAAAAAAAATTTGAAAAAAAAAAAAACTTTCAATTTTTTTATAAGTTTAAATTAGAACTATTCCCCAAAGTAAAATACCAAAAATTTCTTTAAATAAAACAGGGCCTCATACAACTGGGGCATTGAAAAAAAAAATTAAAAACTGTTGAAAATAAGTAGGCAAAAACCCAAAAAAAAGTTTTTGGTCATCAACTACTTTTCTGGCGTGCGGCTTAATGGTTAAAGCAAAATCTTCATTTGGGAAACCAAAAGAAAATTTAAAAGGCCCAAAATTTTTGACTGTAAATCAAGAGTAAAAAAAATTACCTTTAAATTTCCCCATGCAGTAAGCATTTTGAAATACTGAAAAAGCGCTGGGCAAAGGGGTTTTCAATCGGGGGAATCAAAACAGTAAATTTTAAATGTATAACTACTCTTAGAAATAATGGGGAAAAATGATTAAGCATGTGGTTAATCTATGGAAGTGATAATTTTATGGATTATGAAATAAAGTTCATAAAGGGTATTCCCCCTATAGACAAATGATGGGTTTTGACATTGATGTCTAATAGGTTTCTGGCCTCACCTTTTTCTCCCTTCAAACAAATTTAAAATTTTGGTGCTTGCAAGATAGTCTTAGAGGTGGGAAACCCGCCCCCTACCAAAAACGTTTTTAAGGCAAATCCAAACGATAAGCCATTTAATTTCTGTGGTGAGGGCAAATCCTTTTAAAATGGGTTGTTGTTTCTTTCCGTATTTGGTCTTTCTCGGACACATCTTGGGCCCTGTATTTTAATGAAATATGGAATAAAAGCTGGCTTTCTAGTGAATTTAAAAACTCTAATTTTCCCGATTGGGGTTTTAAATGTTTATTTGTAGGAGCTGGGGTTTTACAGGGTTATGTAAAAAGGGGTAGGCTTAAAAAATTAAAAAAAAATTGCCCCCAAAAACCCTAAGTATTATTTTTCCAGTGAGTACCTGTATTGTAATATTAAATTTGGGAAGGGAAAAAAATTTTTGGGATTTTCCCCAAACTAATTCTTACAAAAAATTTTATAAAAAAAAGTGAAGTAAAAATGGGCACCACCCCATTTTTGAAAATTCCTTGAGGGGCTAAATAGACTAAAACCCGGGGGCACCTCTCACTTCAAAGGGTCCTCAAAAATTTTGGGAAATTTAAAAATTTTTTCACAAAATTTTTTTCCCTGCACAGTCAAATGGGTGCTTCTCTTCTTTTGAGCTCTGCTCTACATATATAGTCCAAAAAAACTATTTGGCCCTATTTATAAAAACTGTCCAAAACATAAAGTGTTTTTGTTGCCCATAAAAACCCGGAACCCAACCAAACAGAGGGACCCCTTTCCCTTTTTCCATAACATTTAAAAAAAATTAAAGCTGACACTGATTTTTGCTATAAAAGCAACAAGGTAAATTAAAAACAAAACCCAAAAACAAAAGTAAATGTTCTTTGGGAAAAAAGGAGAAATATCCCCTTTTCAATCTAAAAACCCCAGACTGGGCACCAGTCTTAACCCTTCAACTGATGCAGATAAGTTAAGTCCATATAAAACAAAAAAATAACCGCGCTGAAAAAATTATGAAAATTTATTTAAACCCACAGCAAACCCACACTAGTGGGTGTATCAGGCTTTCGTGTTTCTAACCACAAAAAGGGCTTCAAACCCAGGCCCCGGGTGATGGCCGTTGATGAAGAACCTTTGTTGGGAAAGATGGTTGGGGGCAGATGGAGAAACTGGCACAGATGTGTGGCTCAGGGGGGGGTTTTTGGGGGCCTCAGAATAATGGCTTTAAAGGGAGGTCCCCTTTTTAACCCAGGGCTCATTTCCCCACAGTTTGAGTTTAGGCTCCCGGGGGTGATGAGTCTGATGCCTAAGGGGATTGGGTGTGAAAATCCTGGGCCCAAACCACGCCCGATTCCCTCTTTACAAAGGTCAGTTTTGTTCCACTTTTCCCCTGGACAAGGGGGGTTCTCCTTGGGGGAACGATGGCCCCCGCCCCACTGAACACCCGCCTGATTCCAAAACTACTGGCCCGGGCAGGAAAGGCCCCCTTTTCCACTGCAAACTTCGGCAAAATTTCGGGCCCCAAAATCCCAATTTTGGCTGCCCATATTTCCCCGGAACCTTTTAACTTGGGGGGGCAGGGGCATCTTGGACCGAGAGATTATGGAAAGAGAAACAAATCCCTTCTGCAAAAGGTGGTGGAGCCCTTTACTGGCCGCAATGGGTATGCCCTGCCACTGAGCGGGGGGCTGCTGCGTTCTGGGTGGCTGAATGGGGCCAAACCCCATTTAGCTATGTTTCTCTCCCGGCCCCCCCAAAGGGGACGCTGCATGTGGGGGGGCGAAGGGTTTTGTGGGGCCAACGGGTTTGCCCCCTGGCCAAAGCTTTTACTTTCTGCCCACAGATTCTACATATACCCCTATTCGGCTCCTCCCGTGTCCCTTTGGGAAAGAACTGCCAACAAACCTGAGTAGCTATTTTACCCGCCCAAAACCCCTCATGACTGAGGACTACTACCCGGCCCAACTTTCCCCCCGCTGGAGCCCCTGTGCCCCTACTTTCTTTTGGGCCTGCGAAACGGGTTTTTTTACCTCTGGGGCCCCTTAGCTCCCCGACTTCACACTGCTGGGGTACCCTGCGACTCACGGGGCCCCACAACCCCTTCTTTTTCTGGCACCGCTGCCTTTATGCACAAGCTGGTGCCCTCTTTTCCTGACAATTTATAAGGGCCCTTTCTTTCTCCCGGGTCCCAAATGCATTCCGCTACATCATCATCGATTTGGGGTTTTTCCCTCGTTCCCCTGCGTCCTCATCACCGGTTTTTTGGGATGCAGAGCTGACCCCTCACAACATGACCCCCCCCATGCCACTCTCCAAATCAAAACTTTGCCGGGCCCACTGAAAGAAGGCAAGGGGGAAAATTGGGGCCCCATTTTTTTTTCGCTGCCAAGTAGCTTTCTGATGTCCTCCTCATCCCCCTGTTTAGTGCACTGAGCCCAGACCACATAGTAGAAACTCTGGCTGAGGGAACCCGGGTGGGAAAAGAGGGCGGTTTAGGGCAGGTGAGGGGGCCCCTGCCCCGCTCCCCCCCGGCCCTGGGCCCAAATAAGATTTGTGTCTGCCCTTCCCACGACTCTTTTGGGTGGGGTTATCAATGTCATCTTGGGGGAAGTGGGTGACCCCAGTCCCCAAACCCAAACAAGTACTTTTTGGTTTTGGAAAGAACAACAAACGGGCCCTAGATGGAAAAGGCAAGCAGTTGTGGGCCCCCCACCGAAATGACCCCTGCTTTCGACGTCCCCTTTCTGTGCTGCGACCTTTGGGCCCGCTCCAGGAAATTTTTTCCCTTTCCACTCCCCCCCCATCGGGGGTGAAGAAACCCTTTACACCTTTTCTGTCTGACATACGTTTTTTTTCTAAAATGTACAGACCTGTTTGAAAAAGAAAATCTGTTTTCATGATAAATAAACCCCCCCCTGTAATTTTACTTTCCAAAAAAACCCACTAACAAGGCCCTTGGGTAAACCCTTGGATATAAATTGCGCCCCCACCAAAAGGGCAGGAAAAATTTACTTGAAAGTGCCCCTTTAAAAACACTGTTATTTTACTGAATATAAAAGCACAAAAAAAGGCCCTTAATTAAAACCTTTGGATATGAAATTTTGCAACAGGAAAAAATTCTTCTTTGGCGGGCAAAAAAACATTTCTTTTAAATAAAGGCAACTTCAGAAAAATACTTAGTTAACCCTTGGATGTAAATTGCGGGGGAAAAAAAAATAAGCTGCCAACAATTACCAGCTTTTGTCATGTTAAAGTGGGGGTGTATTTTTAACGGGGAAAACAACAACAGAAAAACTTAAATTAACCTTCGGTTTTTGAATTATGCTAAAAAGCAAAATTTTTTTTTTGGGGGTGAAAAAGAACGTTTTTTTTTAGTGACCGGGAAAACACAAACAACACTTAATTAACCCCTGGGTCTAAATTGCGCAAAAGAAATGAACAACCAAAAATTAATTGGTATTTGGATTGGGAAAAAACCCCGTTTCTTTTTTAAAAGAATACAACAGGAAAAAGTTTTTAGTAACCCTTTTTTGGGTATTCAATGTGCGGGAAAAACCCGGGGGGCAATAGCATTAAAAAAAATATGGCGGCCCGGGATAAGACCAAAATGGACTTTCAGTTTCCAATACCCCCACAAAATCAGAATTTAAAAAGTAAGAGAAGCAGTCTCTAGACAAGCTGTGACACACCCCAAAAATCGCTGTATAAAAGTGCGTTCTTTAGTTTGAGATATCACAGAGCATCCGCGCAGCACACCTTCCCTACTTAGTACAGAAGAGCTGCCACTCGCGCCCGGAACTTATATAGTGCGGTGACCGGTCACTAAGAACCGCCTCGGTCCTCTGATTGGGCTTCATCTCTGCACAGGTCCATGCAGGGCTACGCCCTTCTCCTCCCAGACTTCATTGCCCTATGTAAGCCATGTGCTCGCATTTTTGCCATTTTTATCAATCAAAGCAGGCTTCGCTAAATCGACCCAAACTTCGACTACGCTCCTAATCGAAGTTGTTTCCTGAAAATTCTAACGATTCCCCTTCGATAGAAACGATTCGCCCATTACTCTAATGACGATGTATCATCCAGTGCATTAAAGGGGTTGTCTCATCTCAAAGAATTCATAGATCATTACGAAAATAATGCTAGCTTGCTCTGTCACTTCTTGATGAACTGTCTGTAATGAGCATATTAGCTCAGATAGTCTTCAGACCTTCTCTGTTTATTAAAGTATATTAGAGTTTA
Organism: Phyllomedusa bahiana; assembly: GCA_025379985.1. Taxonomy (NCBI): domain Eukaryota; kingdom Metazoa; phylum Chordata; class Amphibia; order Anura; family Hylidae; genus Phyllomedusa; species Phyllomedusa bahiana. Next base: position 29,897 of record JAODAL010003261.1, read on the forward strand.
GATTAGCTAAATTACCTTCTACAAGGCCAGAGAAGCAGTCTACTAATGTAAAACAGTAGAGAACTTACTCAGTCTTTTGCTGAAAGAGCAGATAACACACTGCTGGCCACAAGCGGTGTGAATGATGTCACACCCAGCCTATCAGATAGAACAAACAGCAGGTGGGAGAAAGAGTACACAGGTCGGTCACTTGGGAAACTAGAAACCCTTCAGAAGGTTTATAAAATCTATGTAGCCTCTAACAAAAAAGATGAACAAAAGCAAAATATTTGGAAAACTCTCATTTAAGTGTTTCCTACATTTTGAAAGCTATTCTTTGTAGTGAGACAACCCCTTTAATTTCTTGGCAATGTAATTAAACTGTTCAGTTGCATCTTTATATCTGCGATATCATTCTATTTGGATTCACCTGCTATGTTGAATGTCCAAGTTTATATGTATCTTTCATATCATTATTTAGGCGGTGGTTCTTCAATTATCAGTAAAACCACATGCACTTTACTTATTTTGAGACTACGCCTTGCTGCTTGTTTAATATATGCAACTGTATTTTCTCACGTGTATTCTCCTTAAACACCTTTTTTGGACATCACATTTATTCTCAAAAGGTGTCCATATTGTTCCTACTTTCTGCCATTTTAATATGTGCATCAGACATAATATATCTCTTTTGTACATGGTGAGTTTTTCTTGACCATCTAAACCAATACAGGATTTTGTTGTCCACAAATCATTCTTACTCTGTGATTGTAACGATTCGGTGGATCCGCTGGACCACCGCAAGCGATGGTAGCTAAGCCACGCCAGGGAACGGAGTCTAAGTTACCCCCCAATTCACCAAGCCCGCCGCAAAGCGGGATGTACTTGCTTGTCGCGAGAGGCTACCAGGTCGTTACCAACTGACTTGACTGGCAGCGGTTGGCGGCCGTGGGATACTGAGCGGAGGTACAGAATCGGAATCCAGAGGCGTATGCAGGACAGCAGGAAGGTCAGGGAGCAGTGGCAGAGGTACGTAGTCAGATACAGGCAGACTTCAGGGCAAGGCGCAAACACGCAAGGACAGTAAACGTATCGTGAACGGACTGTTACAAACGGTCATCAATACATACAATAAGACACTCTAAAAGGCTCTCTAAACGCACACCAACAAACTGGCACGAGTGCGGGGGCGTAACCCTAAATAGAACCAACGTCCGGCAATCAACCAATTAAATAAAGGGAAAAAAAAACAACTGGCCTTTAATTGCTAACTCAAAGTTACGCGCGCACATTCCAGCGCTAAGGCACGGGCACGAGGGGAGGGCGGACCTGCTGCTGGGCACGCGCCCGCTACCGCCCGTGACAGTACCCTCCCCCCCGCCCTCCTGTAGGTCTCTCCCCTCTTTTTTTTTAAACCTGGCCAAAGTCAATGGGACAAGTTTGCCTTCCGGTTTCCACGAACGCTTCCACTGGTCCCCTAGATGCCTTTTCCAGTCAATGAGAAAGAACCCTGTCCTCCCCCCCCTAACTGTCTTCTGGTGCCAGCACCTCCTTGACCCTCAAAGATGATATCCGATCTTGCCACAAGGAGAAGCGAGAAGCCCCCCCCCGGGAGAAGCGATTCATACCACCCCATGGCTTGAGGAGAGAACCATGGAAGGCATTTCCGGGACACCGCCAATGGTGGCAACGAGCTTGTAGGAACCCGGTAAGTTTCCGAAGTACCACAAAAGGACCCAATATTTTAGGACCCAACTTGGTAACTGGACACATGAAAGCGGATGAACTTGCAGATAACCAAACCCTATCACCCCCAGCTTAATATGGGAGGAGGCCTCCAATACCTGATCGCCTGAACTTTAGGCGCGAGAGGAGGCACGAAGAACGCTTGCCGAGTAACATGCCAGAAAGTGACTTGATTTCCCGAACTTAGGGGCATTCCACAGCAGAACCGTCATGGATGTGCTAGGGAAGAGGTGGGCGGTGAATGTAATCCAAACACAATAAAAAGGGGTCGGCTCCTTCAGATTCTGGAGTCAAAGGAATTATAGGCGTATTCCGCCCAGGGGAGAGGCCGGACCAGTTTCCTGACGGCAGACACCAAATGACCAGATACGAGCCCCAGACACTTGGTTGGACGCCTCTCCACCTGCCTTTAACTGAGGTTGGTATGCAGAGAGGAAGTCCAACTTGCAACCCGTAACTGTCCACATAGACCCGCCAGAAACTTGAAATACGAACTGGTACTCCCCCTATCCAGATGATGGTGCAACGGAAGGCCCGTGTAACCGAAGATGTGTGAAGAAGAGCTTGCTAGCTTAGGTGCCGAGTGGTACGCCGGGCACGGGGCACAAAATGATCCAGTTTGAAAACCTGTCACCACCACCCAAATAGACCGTGTTTCCTGTGAGTCCGCAGGTCAAGTGACAAAATCCGATAGCCAATATGGGTCCACCGGTTTTCCTCGCGTCACAGAGAAGGGACAGATGCAGCACGCCTCTGGTCTGCGTGCGAGGAGACCTGTTACTGGCACAAGAGGCACAGGCAGAGAGAGACAAATCCCGAACGTGCATGCATAGAGTGGTGCCACCAGTATTATGCTGAGATGAGTGTGTGTGACTTGTGAATCCCAGATGACCCGCTGTTTTAGAGAAGAATATCCCCATTTAAGGATACGTAGCTGCAAGAGCAGGACGGATGAAGTCTTACCGCTGGAGGTATCTGTTGAATAAACTACAAGGACAGCCGAAAGTCGTCGTTCCCTGATGGCGTAAAATCTTCTGGTAGTGTCTCCAAGCCCCCAGTAATCGGAGGATTCTGGAGAGAGCGTCCGCTCTGACGTTTATTTCCAGAGGTGCGGAAGTGTAGAAGGAAATTAAAACGGGCGAAAAGAAGGACCACACGTGCTTGGTCTCGGATTCAAACCTGGCAGATTGCAGATAGAGAATGTTCTTATATCAGGGAATCTCGATGTGTGGAGAAGGCCCTTTTCAGGCAAATGAGACGCCATTCTTCTAGGGCCACTTTAATAGCGAAGAAGTTCCCGGTCACCAATAGTGTTATTGTGAGCGCTCGGCAGGCTGGGTTAAGGTCTTGGAGAAGAATCACCCAAGTTCGCAATTTCCCCCGGAGGACTTCGTGAAAGAACGGCGCGCGGCACCAACTGGAGTGGCTTCGACATCTAAGACAAACTGGCAGCTGAGGGTTACCAGGACGAGAGGAGAACATGACAGGAAGTAAAAAATCGTCAATTTTTAGGACGTTTGAACGCCTCTTGAGCCACGAGTCCAGGATTTGGGGCGGCTACCCTTCCTTGGTTAGGCTACCTAGACCACCAAGATGAGAACTGATGAATAAATTGCCTAAAATAGAGATGTCAAAGCCTACAAAGCGCGATGGCCCGAAGGCCCACTGGACGGGCCAATGCAGGACTCCTGAACTTGGCAAGGTCCCTCTGAAGCCCTTGATTGCTACAACGATGTACCCTAAAAAGGGCAGGATGTGCGTTCGAACAGGCACTTTCCACTTGGCAATAAGAGTTGATGACTCCGTGACGTCTGAGCACCTGGCGACGGTGGTGACGGTGGGTCTCCAGGTCTGGAGAATAATGAGAATGTCGTCCAGATAAAACTATAACACAAACGTATGAATGTCCCGGAAAATCTCATTCACGAAATTTTGGAAAACAGCCGGAAGCGTACAGAAGACTAAAAGGCCTGACAAAGATAATCGAAATATGTCGGCCATCTCGTTTGTTGAAAGGGCCCGGTTTTTCCACTCCTCGTCCCCCTCTTTCGAATTGCGAATTAAATTGTAGCTCCACCACTTAGATCCAGTTTAGAAAAAAATCTTGCGCCACGTAGGCGATCAAAAGCTCGGAGATCAAAGCAGGGGGTACCGATTCTTGACAGTTATGTATGTTCAGGCCACGAATAGATCGATTGACAGGCCCGGAGGTACCATCTTTCTTCTCGACGAAGAAGAATCCGGCTCCCCTGCAGGAGATGACGACTTGCATATGAAGCCCTGCGTAGTTCTCTTGGATATAGTCCCTGTAAAACCACTGCCTCGAGAGGAGTATACCGGGCTGTAAATTCAATATGGGCCAATCTAAGGGCCGGTGGTGAGGGCAGAGTTTCGTCCTTTTTTTTTCGCAGAAAAAAACAATCAGCATATGTCCTGGTAGGGTCAGGCAGACCTGGCAGTAGTACTTCCGAAGTTTTAGCACCGGCAATCTTGAAGGGCCGGGACGAGTGCCGAAGGCATCGTGAGTGACAGGGCCTTGGCCCCAACGAAGATCTCGTGCCTGTGTCCAATTTAGAGGGTCGGGGCATGCCTCTTTCAACTCATGGAGGCCCAGGATCTCTCATAAGAGGAGCAGGCAAGTACGAGGAAGCTTCAAAGATTCCTGATGAAACGCCCCAATGCTGCAAGGTGAGGGCGCAGTGCAGACCGAATGCATCCTTGAGCATTCGCCACTGACGGAGGACACGAACATGGGTTTTCCTGCGAGTGGGTTACTGGAGAGCCGGTACTGGTAGACACCAGAGCATGGCTTAATGGAAAGGTTACCAGGGCGGACCTCCCGAGTCCAGAAGAGCGGTGGCCTTGAAGGTGCTAGCCCGGTAAGTTCCGCAAAGAACAGAATGGTTCACGGGGGAGAGGCCGGCAGCTGACATTCTGGGTCCCTTCTCCTACGAGCCCTGAGGTGCGGGAGTTTCCCGGGCGCACCACAGTCTCCAATGAAGTGCCGGAACCTCCCACCCCCAGCCGCAGTAGAACACAATGTTCCTCAGACCGTCCTGTGAGCGTTCTCCTTGGTCAGATTGTGCCGCGTTTCCACCTGTCAAGGGTTCGTCCTCAAGAACCGTTGGCGGAGGAAGTGAGGGCTTGGTGAAGACAGGAGCTAAACGAGGTACGATCCGGCGTTTGGTGCGGGTTGACTCGCGTTGGAGGCGGCGCTCTTGATGTCTTTCGGTCAAAAAGGAATCGATCCGGGTGCCAACCAATGTCAATGAAATCGTCCAGGGAGTAGGCCAGTCCTCTGACGCCGCGAGCTCGTCCCTTAATGCTTCCCGATAGGCCCTTGCCTACAAGTATCCACCGAGAGCCTCGTTTTTCCATCATAACTTCTGTGAGGCTAGGTGCGGAACTGCACAAGTAGTGTCCCACATGGAGTTCGCCCTTACGAGACGGACAAAAGCTGGCGGCACTGAGAGGATGCGACCAGGTTCCTCAAAGAACAGTTCTGAAACCCCTGATGGGAGAAGGCTTGCAGGTTAGCCGTTAGCGGGTCTCTCCGGTCCCCAGCGTAGTGTCCAGGTCCAGAGCTTCGCCGGGTTAGGATCTAATAAAGAGAGGCGACATTAGCCAGCTCAGTGGGAAATTGATGTTTCTCAAGCATCTCAATTGTATTGAACACTGGCTGATGAAACCTCTGCTGACTTTTTGTTTGGGTCTCCATCATAAACGAGAGTGAGCGCCGATGCAGTGAAAGGTCCCGGTGCAGGATCAGACGAGCTCAAGCTGCAGGAGCTACAGGTTTCAGGTGCGAGCCGATCAGCGGTGCCGCAGGTGGAAGGCAGCGAGGCACGCAAGGATCTGCATCATGGCCCGCGAGCTGGTCGAGTACGCTGGCCTCTCAGCGGCGACGGCCGTAGTTAACGTCCCGTATTTCGAGCGAGATGTACCGCTGTGCTGAATCCCTTGCCAGTTTGGGTACTTGTTCACGATTCGGTTGATCCGCTGGACCACCGCAGAGCGATGGTAGCTAAGCCACGCCAGTGGAACGGAGTCTAAGTTACGCCCTGATTCACCAGAGCCCGCCGCAAAGCTGGAGTGGACTATCTGCGGCAGAGGCTAACCCAGGTCGTTGACCCCTGACTTGGACTGGCATTGCAGTGGTGGCCGTGGTTACTGCGAGGTCAGGAATCGCATCCAGCAGGCGATATACGGACGAGGCAGAAGACACAGGCAGGCGGCAAACAGGCAAGGTCAGGAAACGTATCGGCACGGAACTGGTACAACGGAATCATACGGTCAATATAAGACACTCTAACTCACTAAACGCACCCCAACAAACTGCGAGCGAGTGCTTGGGGCGTAACCCTTAAAATAGAAACCAACTGCCGCAACAACCAAATAAAGGACACTGGCCCTTTAAATCTAAACCAGAATGTGCCGGCACACGGGTGCGCGGCTCAGGACCGGCAGTGCCGACGCCGTAGACACGGACTTAGAGCGTCGTTGCACCGGAGCGGGCCATAGAGGTGAGCAGACCCCGCCGTTACTCGCTTCACTTGGGTGGTCGCGGCGCTGTACATCCCGCCAAAGGACCGAGCCCCCTTGCCGACCCCTGTGACAGTTTATCCCCCCTGAGTGAGAGACTGTAAGAAACAAATGATTTTGGATTGGAACATTGGGGATGGGAATTGGAGGGAACTTAGGTGTTAAAGGACTTCAGGGGCAGGGTCCTGACAGGGATGCCCTTTTTGCGGTGAATCTCCTGCAATGTGTAAGGTAGGAGTAGCAAAGACTGCAACTAGGGATTTCTAGGGTTAGATCCCCTACCATTTGGTGTTTTTTGTGCCCTTTAATGGGCTTTTTGTCTGTGTTAACTGGAATATTGTTTATGTGTAGGTGACTATATTTTAGGTATACACTAATACAAGTTATGTTTTAGGTCTTTCCTTTATAGTTTTTTGATATTGCAATCAAGGACACATCTTACCAAAACAGGTTTTCATAAATGGAGGTTCATAAATGAGGTGTGTATGTCCTCATGTAAGGTGTAGAACGGGTCTAGGTCAAGACCTTCTTTGTGTTCCATAGCAACCAATCAGCGCACCCTTCATTCCCATATAGTGGCTCTAAAAAATTAAAAAGTAAGCTCTTACTGGTTGCTATAGGCAACAAAGAAAGTCTTAGACCTAGAAAGTTTACAGAAATGAGGCCATATATCCACAGCTGCCCCTTTAGCAGACTTCTACTAGCCAGTTTGCAAATCATGTTGGTCTAACAACTTCTGTTCCTAGACAGAAAACTGTGCTGGTGAATAGTGTTGATCGAACCGTTCAAGAAAAGTTAAGTTCGAGTTAAACATCTGAATTTTCTCGAACCAAACATTTTACTGTCGAGTTTGAGTCTGCCATGGCGTTCTGCTGGCCATTTAAATAATTGTTTCCAACAGTCCCTTTCTGGGCACTTTGGGGCAGGCCTTCCAATCAGTCAAGCACAGAGAAGTGTTCAAAAAGGTCATCGCATGAGGGTAGGGCTTCTCATTGGCTGCTTAAAATCACATGAACATGTTATAATATTTATTTTACTGTATTGTGTTCTTAATTCTAGTTTTTTTCAGCTCATTTCTCTGTACTGTACAGACGCCTCTGTCCTTGCATGCAGGCAATAGATTGTTTATTAGCGATTTTAGTCAGAAAAGCTGCTATTTAAATTAGTGTAGTGGTAGTTTAGTTAGAGGGGGTGTGCATCAAGCTCAGGGATTCAAGACTTATAGATACATTTTTCTCTTCATAACAGCATATTTAGGAGATTGGTATGTGCAGTGTCGGTGCATGTTTCGCCACACCCAGAAGCTGTTAATTGGGCGACATGTGCTGGACACAATAAAGTCCCTAACCTCATATACATGGATTATATTATACAGATGCTTGGATGTGCTTACTCTTAACTCATTACAAAGAAAATGAATTTCCAGCTGTGCATAATACGATATAACCACATTATCTCGAGGAAGTAAAATAATACAGGAAAAACAGGTACATCTAACGCGTTTCAGCTTGTTCCATCCGGCCGCTAGACGTCGCAGGTATCAAAACAAACACACGCATTTATATATTACATATGTTCATTAACAGTGTTACAAATCATGGCTGAAACCGCAATAGAGCAAAAATACACAACAATCACAGACTAAGAAGGAGAAAAAAAAAAAAAGGGAAAGCAGCAGAATACTAAAGGACATATATAATTCATATACAACCAATTAGATAATGTAAAATTAAATCCTGTCTGCTATTTAAACCACATGAACTCTCGTTTTTAGAGAGAAGATCCAAAAAATCACGATTTAACAGCTCGTCTAACGTGATCACACTCCCTTCACTGAATATCATTAACCCTTTCAATACCTTGTGCCACAAGTATAGTATTCCCTCCTATGATGAACAATACAATGTTGGAAAACGAGCCGATGAAAACCATGCGATAATAGGCTTGTCCTTGCATCAGATAAGTGTCTTCTGATAACGATCCTTCAGTTTGCAAGTCGTGCAGCCCAGATATTTGGATGCGACCCTGCAAACATGAAACAAGATAAACAAACAGTGACTTAGTATTACAGTTGGATGTGACGGTTTGCTGGATAGTTTTTTATTGGTCTGGAAGAATGAAAAAGAAGAAACACTGACTCAGAATGCCGCAAAAAATACAACTCCTGTGTTATTTGTTGCGGCATCTGGTCAGTGTTCTTCTTTTCATCATCCAGACCAATAAAAACTATCACCATCAAAACATACATCAACTGAAGACTAATATTTAGTTTATTCATGTTTCATGTTTGCAGTTTCGCATCCAATATATGGCTGCACGGACTTGCCAAGACTGAAGGAATCGTATCAGAAGACACTTATCTTGATGGCCAGCCGCAATTAGCAAGGTTCATCGTGCCTTTCCCAACATTGTTATGGTTCATCATGAGTGATTACTAAATACCCTTGTGGCACAAGGAATTGAAAGGTGGTTAATGTAATCAGAGAGGGGGAGGTGATCCGAACGTAGACTAGATTAAATCGTGAATCCCTTTGGATCTTCACACTAAAAACGAGAGTTCCATTTGGTTTAAATAGCAGACAGATTTAATTTTACATTTTTAATATGTTGTATATGTATATATTCCTTTAGTATTCCTGCTGCTTCCTTTTTTTTTTTTTTTTTTTTTTTTTCTCCTTCTTTGAGTGCATGTGTGTTTTTTGTCTATTGGGGTTTCCACGCCCATTGATTTGTAACACCTGTTAATTAACATTTGTAATCATATAAATGAGTGTGTTTCGTTTTGATACCATGCTACGACTAAGGGCCATATGCACAAGGCCTGAAAGCGTTAGATGTACCTGTTTTTCCTGTTTTTTTACTTCCCTCCGAATAAATTGTGATTATAATCGTATTAAGCACAGCGGGACATTCTTCCTTTGCTACTGGATTTTCGCATGAGCCGTGCGGTCCGTGCTGGCTTCATTTCGCTATCGGTGAGCTGGATGTTTTGACTTTTCTAATCATACTCAGTGCCCAAAAGTTAAATTTTTGCAGTATTGGGGGTTAAATCATTTTATAACACACCACCCCAATTCTCCTATACAAAGAAATATATTCTAAATAGTGGTTGGTTGGTGAAAATTTTACTGAGTGGAGGAAAGTTCATTTTGGCAGTTTTGGAGGTTCAGCAATTGTATAACACACCATCTCCAAATCTCCTATACAAAGAAATATATTCTAAATAGTGGTTGGTTAGTGAAAATTTTACAGAGTGCAGAAAAGTTCATTTTTGCAGTTTTCAGGGTTCAGTAATTGTAATTCCCCGTTGGGATGTTCTTGCTGCCACCACATACATCACATGTACAAAGCTTGCAAGTAGAGGCGTAACTTGAAGTTCTTGGGCCCTAGAGCAAAAAGCGAAATGGGGCTCCTGCCGGTTAACATGTTCCCTTTCCAATACCGGTCTCTTCTTATGTGTCAAAGAGGATCACAGAGTCAGGGACAGGTATGTACTTGCTTTTTCAATCAGTGACAAATGCTGCTACTATACAAGCCTCAATATAATCTAAAATACTGCCATGTAGTGATCACATAGTGGTCAGATACAAGTTCAGGTCGTCATCACATGACAGTGAATACAACTCTGATCCAACACAGAAACAAAATAAACACTGACATTTCAGGTCTCACAGGAGATGTTTTCTCTGATTGGAATTTTTCACTTTCCCTTTTCTCCTACATCCAGTCCAGACCGCCATGACAAGTTTTAGTCTTCTTTTGTGTCCCCATCTAGTAGATAGGTAAATCCCCAGTACAGTAGGTATGTACACCTCCAAAATTAGGTAGACCAATAGGTAGACTACCTCATTGAGTAGGTAAGTAAGTTGGCAACTATTTGATAGGTATATGCCCCCTTTAGGTAGGCACGTATATAAGGTCCCAAGTGATAGGTAGGTCTATAGGCCTCCTCAGAAGGTAGAAAGATATATAGGCCTTTTCAGTAAGTAGGGAGGTAGGTATATATCCCCTGAATATATAGGTACAGGTCACCCTAGAAGGTACAATTGAAACCAAAAGTTTACATACACTATAAAAAAAGTCACATATGCATGTTTTTCTCACTGTCTGACATGAAAGCAGATTAAACCTTACCTGTTTCAGGTCAGTTTGGATTACCAAAATTATTATTATTTGCCCATGCCAGAATAATGAGAGATCTAGTTTTTTTTAAGGCATTTTTTAATTACTTTCTGCAAAGTCAAAAGTTTACTTACATTTGGTAGCATTGCCCTTATACTGTTAGACTTGGGTTAAATGTTTTGGATATCCTTTCACAAGCTTCTCACAATAGTTGGCAGGAGTTTGGACCATTCCTCCTGACAGAACTGGTGTAACTGAGCCATGTTTGTAGTTCGCCTTGTTTGCACCTGCCTTTTCAGCTTTGCCTATAAATTTTCAATACCATTGAGATCATGGCATTGTGATGGCCACTCCAAAACATTGACTTGGTTATCCTTAAGCCACTATGTAACCACTTTGGCAGTATGCTTTGGGTCATTGTCCATTTGGAAGATCTATTTCTGCCTAAGCATTAACTTCCTGGCTGATGTCTTGAGATGTTGCTTCAGTATTACCACATAATCATCTTTCCTCATGATGCCATCTATTTTGAAAAGTGTGCCAATCCCTCTTGCAGCAAAACAACCCCACAACATGATGCTGCCACCCCATGATTTACAGTCGGGATGGTGTCCTTAGTCTTCCAAGTTTCTTCCTTTTTCCTCCAAATGTAACGATGGTCATTATGGCCAAACAGTTCAATTTTAGTTTCATCAGACCATAGGACATGTCCCCAAAAATGTAGATCTTTGTTCCTGTGTTCATTTACAAACATTAACTCCTTAACGACCGTCCACCGTCTTTTGATAGTGGGCATTTCAGGTCGTTAGTCTGCAGCAACGTCTTTTGGCGTCTTTGCAGACAGCGGAGTTTGCGGCATCTACTGTACTACACAGACCTGATCCCGGCACAGCTCCTGCGAGCACCGGGGGGCGGGGAAACCTGCGCTCCACGGTGCTTTAAACCTTTGATTGCCGTAGATCGTCACCACAGCGCAATCAAAGGGTTTTTTCTGCTCTGTCGGGTGATCGGAACACCTGGTGACCCGACAAAGCCTGGGGAACGGCTGCACAGTCAGCCTTGGGGACCTAAAGTAGCCCCAGGGCTGTCTGTGTAAGAAGCCAGTGATCAGGCCAGACTGTCTGCTGTCCTGATCACTGCCTGTGTCAGACTGACACAGATTATAATGTATTAGCATATATGAAGATGCTAATACATTACTAAGTGTAAAAAAAAAAGTAAAACAGTTCTCCCTTCATGGGATTTAAAAAAAAAAGTAAAAAACATAAAAAGTTTAAATTTTTTTTTTTTTAAATAATAAAATAAAAATGTAATAAAAAATAATTACACACACAATACATTACACACACAAAAAATCCTACACATATTAGTCATCCACATGACCATAATAATCTGTAGAATTAATCTAACAAGTTATTAAGTGTGAAATGTGAATGGTGTAAACAAAAATGTAAAAAAACAAAAAAATTCTGCAATTATTTATAAGCGAACTTAAACTATTCCCCTATAAAGTAGAACTCGTCTCAAATAAAATGAGGCCTCATCCAACTGCGTCATTGAAAAAATAAAAAAGTTACAACTGTTGAAACACAAGGAGGCAAAAACTAGAAAAAATGTTCTGGTCATTAACTACTTTTCGGGCGTTCGGCTTAAGGGGTTAAACTGGCTTTTATATATTTCTTTTGGAGTAATGGCTTCTTCCTTGCAGACTGGCCTTTCAGCTCATGTTGATACAGTACTCGTTTCACTGTGAATAATGAAACAATCTTACCAGCTTCCACCAGCATCTTCACAAGGTCTTTTACTTTTGTTCTTGGGTTTATATGCACATGTCGGACCAAAGCACGTTTACCTCTGAGACACAGAACCCATCTCCTTTCTGAGCAGTAACATACTTGACATTGCCATCTTTTTGTAGTTGCATTTAATTGTTTGCACAAATGAACAAGGCACCTTCAGGTATCTAGAAATTGCACCCAAGGATGATCCAGACTTGTGCAAGTCCACAATTCTCTTCCTGATACCTAGTCTGATTTCTTTAGTCTGTGTTACACACAGAAGCAGTGTGTTTCTGGTGTGTTTTAAAATAATCTACAGGTGTGTCTCTAATTAACTCAGATGTTGCCAATAAATCTATCAGAAGTTTCTAAAGACATGACATCATCATCATAAGCGCATTACACTATGCTGGGACCTAAAGCACAACCTGACATCTAAGAGAGGATTAAAAGAAAAAAAGGGGTGAACCCCTTTCTTTTCTTTTAAGCCTCTCTTAGTTTCCTCCTTATATAGAATGTATTCATCTTGGTTATGTATTCTGGTCCCGTGTCTGCTTTCAGAGAATGTGCAGCTGTTGAGTTGTGCTTTAGGTCCCAGCATAGTGCAATGCACTTGTTCGGAGAGGTTATTCTCCAGCCATGGGCATTCGCGTTCTTCTGCTGGAAGTAGGGCATCAGCTTAGAAGTGTGACGCTTGGTGCTCACGCACAGATGGATTTTCTGATTGCTGCGCTTATTTCTGTTTGTAGACACTTTTAACATCTTAAATTTAGACTCATATGGTGGTGGTTTGCTTACTAGCTGATTCAATGTGCACTTTTTGAGCTCCATGGGATGATTTTTGAGATCCTATGTTTGTAAGATATTTTTATTGGCTAAAGATAACCATGTGACATACTGCAGGCAGGTATATAAGACACCTCTTGTTGACACCTAGACACACTCCTAAAGGAAGCATTGGTGAAACACGCATTGGGGCATCAGGTGTAATCAAAGTGGAGTCTATTACTATTGGTAAGATGGATTGATATTGTATTTTACTGATTTACTGTTCCCATTCCATCTGTATTGCCTAAAGCTGTATATTATATCCTTTGATATTTGATGGGTACCAATAGGAATGGGGACAATCCATGATCTATGATTATCTCTACCTTGTTTTTTTCACCTGTATCTTGTTGGTTTGTTGTCCTGTTTAAATTGTGATTTTCTTAATGTGTTTGTATAATTTGTATTTTAATTATAATAAAGTAATTATTTTTATTTTTATTTTTGGTATCTAGTCCTCATTTTTCTTTTGTGTTATAAATTGTATATACAGTATATGCTTTGAGTGCCATTATCATAATTAATTTATATTTTTGGAGGTATTGTGTATCTACACTTAAATACCTGGCCAATGTATTCACTTCAAGTCTTTTGTGTGTTTATTATAATTGCATATAAATAAGTAAAAACAAAGGGTGCCACTAACACAGTTACATGTGCTGCACTTTACTGGCTTACAACCAATTGACGACTTCTCTAATATTCAGTTGGATGGGCTGCACAGAACACTTCCGATGTCCAACACAAAATACCAATACCCTCTGCTCCCCCGTTATTTATGGCAAAAATTTGACCCTCCTCTGTCTCAGCCATTCTGTAAGTATGGCCTTGTGTTTGTGTTTTTGGATGTACCATGTAATTTTTTTTTTCTGTAAATTAGTAGTGTAGGGATTCGCAAGAAAAAGAGGACCCTTGATGCGGGTTGCAAACTTGTGATCATAGGGACCATGGTATCAACTAATACCTCATATCTGATATTTTTCAGGTATGTATTTTTGCCCTAAACAAAGATCCAGGGTGGTAGGTGTTTGGGGACCCCTATTTTACTAAACAAGGTCAACACATATTAATTACTATAAACACCCCTAGAAGATCAGCAGGTGAAATCCGGGCATGGCATTTGGAAGCTACTTCTCCTGGCTAGAAGCTACCACAATAATCTGGGCAGATATACATGTGAAATGAAAGAATTTCTTAAAAACTATTTTGGTTTGGCAACTTCTAACCGTAGTAAAAACAGAATGGCAACCCATTATAATATTATTTTCTAATAGATACGCCTGCAAATAGTCATAAGCCTCTCAAAATTTTTTCCATAATTAGAGATGGGCGAATCGATTCTAACTAAGTGGAATTCGTTTAGAATTTCAGGAAAAATTCATTTCTGCATGAAGGTGAAGTTTATGGTGATTCGCGGGAACAAATCGTCTTTTTTTTTTAAAATGGCCGCGAGCACATGGCGTGATACGGGACAGAGAACTATGAGAGAAAGAAAGGAACGCCCTCAATGACATGTGCAGACATGAAGCCAATCAGCAACCAGCAGGCTTCTGTGACGTCACAGCCCTATAAATACGGACGCCATGTTAAATTCTCACACTTGTCAGTGTGTCTCCTGTCACAAGCATCTATCTGCTGCAGCACTATATTGCACTCTGTGCAAAATAAACCCGTTTTTTGAGCTACTGGGGTTAAAGATCTTCACAAGTGTTTGTCATGTACACACCTGTTCCTGAACAAGCGTTTTTTATTTCGTTTGTTTTAGTTTTTGGGGTATTCTCCATAAAATCCAGGGTGTGGGTATTTCTGCCCCATACATGCCTGAATTCCATCTGGTTGACTGTGTAGGGTATTTTATACTGCACTGTATGAAAGCACCCTAACTCCATCCCTAATTAGTTAACTGTGTAGCACACTTGACACAGCAACAAAGCATGGAAGCCCAGCTCACCGCAACTAGGTTTTCAATAGACACTTCCTCTGACCATCTCACGCTGGTCAGAACCCCGTCGGCGACATTGCGGGACACTGATCCATTTACATGGCAGTTAGAAGTTTTATGAAGGTTTCATCACCGCCATGCTTTTCGTTTAACTACTTAATGTCCCAGGCAGGAAGTTGTAAAACTGTCATATTTGTATACCCTATTATATTATTTATACAATGCAATAGGCTGTATAATCACAAACTGTGATTTAATATATGTACATACATATATGTATATATTTTAAGGGTTCAAATTACGCCACCTTTTTTGACATTTTACAAATATAATAAAGTAGTTACACATAATTGGTATTGCTGAGTCCAAAAAGTCTGATCTATTAAATTATAACATCACTTATCCCATATGCTGAACACCGTAAAAGAAAAATTCAAAACAAAAAAAATTGTAGGGTTTTTTGGTAATTTCACGTCTCCTTTAAAATTTAATAAAAGTGATCACAAAAGTTACATTTAGGGTATATGCACACAGTGTTTTTCAAAAAAATTTTTGATTGAAAAACCCTATTGCGAAAAACATACCCAAAATTTGTCCCCAAAATGTTTTTTCCGAATTCCCAAAAATGCCCATGTATTTTTAAAGGGGATACATGATGTGTAAAACGGATAAAAATTTTGCCCTTTAAATTCTTTGGCGGTTTCTGTTTTTTTGCATCAAAAAAAAGATGTAAAACAAGTATCTCTGAACGCAGATCCCATTTTACAGTAAAACTAATTAATCACACGGGAAATAAAAAAAACGCTGTTGAAAAAAAATCCCCTAAAAAAACCCGATTTTTTTTCCCTAATTTTTTTTTGGTTTTTAAGATCCTTTAAAGGGGACCAAGGGTTTTTTGTGCAATTTCGGGTGACTTCTTTTTTTTTGAAAAAACTTCATGTTTGATGAAGAGGTTTACTAATCTCAAAATAGGGGAATTTAATTCATTTTCCCAAAAGGTAATAGCTGATTTCTTTACTCTTCTGTCACAAGCCCAAGGAAAACAGAGTAAACTATCTTCTGCTGGGACCCAACGGGAAACCCGTTTTTAAAAAAAAGATATGTGTTTAAGTAGTGTTACGTTGTATCGCAAATTTGGAAATCGGCACAGTTTTTATTTTTAAATCAAAATTTTTAAAACTTGCTTAATTTAGGAAAAAATTTCTGTCCCTTCACCCATTAAGAAGCGCCTTTTTCAGCGTTTCCCCTTTTCATTTTGGCGGCCAGAAACCCCAGTTTACAAAAATTAGACCCGGGGTGAGATGTGTTTGGGGGAACTTTCAGGGACGGGAAATGTGAAATGGTTGATTTGGCGGGAAAAAATCACTACCTTTTTTTACTTTAAAAAAAAACGCCCCCTGTTCGCCTCAGTGTCTCTCAGCGTTCATAGCATTTGGCTTTTGCGCTCTGCCTGTGTCCAAACCACTCAGCGAAATTATTTATTTTTTACAGAGAAAAGCTCTACTGTTAGCTTGATCCTTACAACTTATTTTGTTTTAAAAGTTTGGGAAAAGATTTTATTTTGGGTTGGGTGGGAAAAATTTTAAAGGGGAGAAATCTCCCGCTGTAAAGCCCACGGGGCGGGCGAACACAGACAAGCTCTATAAAGAATACGGGATAAATTTAAAACCCCAAAAACTTAGGGGAGTTTATTGAAACTGCAATAGCTTTTTTAACGGGTTTTTTATTGAAATTTTTTCCTAGATTTTGGGGCAGTGAACTTATTTGGGTACACTCTTTTCTAGAAAATGGGGTCTCTTTGTTAGGTGAAAAAATCCCCCTTTAAATTTTTTAAAGTTATTTTTCCCAGATAGGTTTTTCATTTTCAATTTTCCCCTTTCCCTCCTTTGTTGAAAATTTTCCCCCTTGCATTTAAAATTTAGAATCCAAAAATTTTTTAGTCACACAGGTTAAAGGGTTTCCCCAAAAATACCTTGTTTATCCGAAAAAATTTTAAATTCCCGTTTTTTTTTGCTTTGGGCACTCCCGTTTTGTTCATTGAGGCCCTTGCACTTAAATTTTAATACTGCAATTTTGTATCACCACAGGGGGAAATTGATAGGTCCCAAAAAAAATACCTTTTTTTATCCAAAAAATAATTACAGATACGTTTTTTTTTTATTTTTGGGCGAAACTACGTTTTGTTCATTAGGGGCACCCTTCCCTTTAAAGTGAAGGCAAGAATTTTGTAGTCACCACAGGTAAATTTAAAAAGGTCCCCAAAAAATTTTCCTTGTATTATCCGAATACATTTCGTTTCGTTTTTTTTTTCATTTTTGGCGCAGGCCCCGTTTTTGTTTGAAGATCTACTTTCCCGTTAAATGTAAATACAAAAAATTTTGTTTTAAATTTGAGGGATTTGAGAATAGTTGTGATTTGCCGTCTTTTTAAAAAGAGACTTCCCAAAACTCTTCCTTTCCTTTTCAAATTTTTTTTATTTCTGAACAAGGAGCGAAATGAAGGGGGTAAGTGAGAAAAAAGGGGGTTTTGGGGCATGGAGGTTTAGGTTCGGAAAGGTGCTCCTTTCCCTGCTGGGGCAACACGAGGGCCCGCGGATCTCGGGTTTCAGGACTGCCGGCCGTCAAACGCTGGGCCGGGCCCTGTGAATCTCATAACAAAAAAACGGCCATCTGTCCCTTCCCGTGGTTAATGCAACCTGCATCCCCGGGATCTTACCTCCTCGTCCTCCCAGGGCACGGCCCCAAAAGGGCGTCATCAGCTTCCCTCAAAAACATCCGTTTTCCAAAATGAAGCAGCCCAAATGCAACTCCCGGGGGCCCAAACCCCTGTTTTGGTAAACCCTTTTTAAAAAACCTCTTTTATGGGCCAAAAAAGCGGTTGGGGTCAGAAGGCATGTCCCAAAAAATCAAGAGGCCAAAGATGATGATTTTCTTGCTTGACGCCCAGTTTTTGATGCCCCCAGAGGAGGGAAAAGGGAAACCCGGGCAAACGGCAAAAACCCGGGGGGGTCGGGAAAAGTCTTGCGTCCCTTTTGCTTGTAAACCCCCCAGCTTCCCCGGATTTATTGGGCAGGGCGAAGAAGTCACCTGTTTGTTGATGATGGGTGACCCACACGGGCATTGCGGGCCCAAAGTGGGCTTTTCCCGGGAAATTGCTTTCGAGCGCTTTTTAAGGGGCAAGGAGGAAGGCGATGGGGGAGGGGTGTCCGTACGGATTCCCCTAAAAAGGGGGGGGGGGCGTGGCCAAAGTCCCCTGAATGATCCGCCAGCCACGGGCGCGCAAACCCGGCCCGCTTATCCCCCGTCAAAAGGGCCAGGACCTCTCCCAACCTGGGGCCCTTTATTGAAAACAAACCCCCTGATTCACCCAGCGATGTCATATTTCCGCCTTTGCCGAAAAGCTTTAAATAAAGGCAAAAAAAACCTTAAGGGGGGTTAACCACCACCAAAAAAGTCAATCAATTTTCAAACGAATGCATATTGAAAGGAGGCCCAAAACCCTTTTCCCAAAAAAAATCAACCGGTGGGCCCCAACCACGGTCCACACTCGGGCTCCCCCTCCGGGGCCCCCTCCTCCTCCGCCCCCAAAAGCGTTCCTCGGGCCCATTTTCAGAAACATGATAAGGGTAACCCCCGCTTCAGCCTCCACCGTCGCCCGAGTACCAACGCACCAACCCGAGAAACCCAAACCCACCCCTTTTTTTCCTTTTCCCCCAGTTTGACGACCCGCACCCGACAGCCCATCTAGCGGGCCCGCCTTCCCTTTTTCCCTTTGGGAGCAAAAAAAAACACTTTTTAAACCCAAAACCCCCCCCAAAACCCAAAAAACCGAATGTCCATTGCCCAAAGGGGTTTTTGGGCCCTTTGGGAAAAGTTTGCCTTTCCGTTTTTGGACCCCAGATGGGTTTTCCGCCACGTCAGGGGCCCTTTTTCCCGCCCCCCAAAACCAATGCCGACAGGCATTTCTTTGCCCAAAAAAAACCCCCTTCCCTGGCCCCCCAAAAAGTGTCATCTAAAAAAATTTCAAGCGCGTTGTCTGCATCTGTGGCCCGGGAAAAATAAATTGACCCCAAACATGGACAAATAAGGGCCCGGCCCAAAGGCCCCTATTTTCTCTGTGACAACACTCCCCTGGCGGGGGATTTTCTCTGGGGGGGGACGGGGGCTTTTCCCCGGCTCGGGCCCCCGCTCTTAAAAAACCGCGGGGGGGTGCGGGTTTTTTTTCCCCCAAGGTCCCCTGGTGGCATCACGGGCCCCGAGAAACCAGGCCCCTGTTAAATTAATTGTCTTGGAGGGCCGTCCACACACAGGTCAGGACTTTTGGACGGGGCCCCGAATGGGACCGGGCGGGGTGGGGGCCCAAAAACCTTGTGCCAGGCAAGGTGGGTGGCGATAACGGGCGAAAACTCTGGCCCCCCTAAGATCGGTAGGTGGAGCAATCCCTTGCCCGGGAAAAATGTCATGAACCTTGGGCCTCCAAAATTTTTTAAAAAGCCCACCCAGGTTTGGGCTGCCTGCTGAGGAAGGGTCGAAATCAAGTTCGCACCCTTTCCCCCGTTCGACCCTCTTGTCCCCCGGGTTTTCATGGGAAGCGTTAGCCAGCCCCCCCCTTTAACCGTCCCCAATTTTTGAGTGGCAACCCCGCGGGTTTTCCCCCCTCCCCATCTCCAGCGATTGTCAGCAGCGGGAATGCCTTTTTCGCAGTCCAAGTGACAATGGGACAAGACGCGGGCGGACCTCGGGGGTTTTTTCCAAAGAGTGGAGGCAGGTGAAAAAAGCTCTGCACCATCCCTTTCCAGTTTTTTTAAAAAGCCCCCCAAAATGGTCAGTGGGGACATTTCCCCTTTTCCCGCGTGAGGGATTGGGGGGTGATCTTAGTTCCGGAACATCGTTGGCACTCTGAAAAAACATCCCGCCAGCGACGGGGGGGACGGGGCACAGTTCGGACACGGGCCTTTTCTTCCGGCGAAAACCAAGGGGCCCGACAGTTTCTCAATTTTTTTCGGTCTTCAAATTTGGGATGGTTCGGGGTTTCCCGGGGTTTTGAAAAGGCAGGCATCAGCCTCAGGGGGCCCTCATCTCCCAAGGGCAGGGCGTTTGGGAAAATGTGCCGAGGGGAGTGGAGGAGGAGAAGGGGTATTCCCAGACCCCACTTTTCCGACTCCCTGCCTTGGATAGAGGGTTTGGGGTTTAAATTTTTAGGCGGAGGGGAAGAAGGAAGATCAGTTTGCTAGGGCCCCCCCGACCCAGAAGTTTGAAATCAAGGCTCCATCTCTCACAGAGTGAAAAGGGCTCCCTTTCCTCCAACATGGGTCCCCCCCTTTTTTGGCCCTCAAAAAAGAACAACGTTACTGGGTGGCCCCCCTCCTGGTTCCCCCGGTACAAAACAAAAAATAGCACTTTTTTTCCCCCACCCAAAAAAGAAGTAAAAAGCAGGAAATGGAGACCTTTTTGATTGAAACAACTAGACCCCTGTTGCGGTTTATTCCGTTCTTTTAAAAATCCGGTGGAAAAAAACCCGCCCACGTTGGGAAACAAAATAGGTGCCAAATAAACCGTTTTGCGGCAGCAGCACTCGGATGGTGGCAGGGAACCTAAAAGGGGGACCTTGGGAATCTTTATTTTCCACCTCACCAACGCAAGCTTTTAAAGGGGAACTTTCCCAAAACACGAGGGCCCGCTTAAAATCATGGGGCACGACCTTTTTCGGCTCATCACCGATTTTTTGTATGTGTTTCCGGACCCCTAAATTTTGGGGATTTCCCAAATGGAAAGAATGGGCCCCAGCTCGCTGGGCCCCGCCATAGAAGGGGGTTTGGCCCCGAGCCGCGTCATATCTGAGCGGACCCTTTACACAGCTGGAGGGGTCATTAAGACAAACCATCCAGCTTTCCACAGATAATGTTTTATCAAGATGAATCAGGCCCTGGGTCCTAAGGTTTTGTGGGGCCCCCAAATTTCCGTGGTTTACCGAATTTTTGCCCGGGCTAATTCACTTTTCCCCTTCAAAAACCCAAAAAAGGGCCCTTTGAAAAATGTTTTTTAAAAGATCATTTTTTTACGGGAATTTTATTTTCCTTTTCCCCAAAAAAGTTCTTTTGTTGGGTTTTGGGGTGTGGGAGACTGTAAAAAAAAAGAAGGTTTCAAAGACAACACCTTTTTCCCTTTTTCACTTTATTTTTTAGTTGTTTTCCCCAATTATCAATGGTTTTAGGTCATTTTTGCTTTTGAGAAACACTATAATTTTTGGGCCTTTTGGGGAAAAGAAATGTGGTTCTAATGCATTTTTTTCCAACCCCAATTTTTAAAATGGCTGAGAAGTCATTTTTTATAATTTTTTTTGGCATGTTTCTGTAAGAATCAATAATCATGGTCCTTTGGAACAAAAATGTGGCTTTTAAATGGCATTTCCCCCCACAAATTTTTTAAAATTGGGTGAGAAAATCATTTTTAATTTTTTGGGTCATGCTGCTTTGAAATGCGCAATAAAGGGCCTTTATAAAAAAAATGTGGGTTTTAAAAGAAATTTTTTTCTTCACAATTGCCAAAGTGGCTCAAGGGCCTTTCTTTTAAATTTTGGGGGGTTTTTGTTTTGAAAGGGAGGGTTTTAAATACAGGTTTCCTTTTTTAAAAAAAAAAATGTTTTTCTAACGCAAATTTTTCCCACAATTTTTTCAGGTGGGTCAAGGGTGATGGTGCTGTCGAAAAAGGAATAGGGAGGACACGTTAATGGCAATATTTCAAAAAAAATTGGGTTTTTGGGAAGATCTTTTTAAAAGAGCTTAAAATTTCCCCCAAAACCCTTATTTAGAAAAACCCTTTAATACAATTAAAAAAGAAAACAAAAACATGGGGGGGTTCCAACCTATTTTAAAAAATGTTTTTTAAAATTTTTAAAATACTAAAAAAAAATTGCATGTACAAAAAAAAGCTGGGAAAAAAATTCTCTGAATTGGGGGAAAAGGGGGGGACAGGAAAACTTGACCAGAAAGTAGGTTATTCCCGAGACAAAGGAAATAGGGAGCACGGACAGGGGAACAAAGTACAGAGACAAATTTCCCCCGCACGTTGATAAAAAGAAAAAAGAATGCCCAAAAAAATGGCAAAATGGTGGAACAGGAGGTTAAAACCCCCAGTATTTTCCCAATTTAAATCAATTGGGGCCCCACTCATCTGGGGGAAAACCCACCCCCGGGGCAGGGACAGTATAGTCCCCTGAAACTAAAATGGGGGATTGAAAAAACCCTTTTTGGAAAATTTTTAATCTGGGTCTTTCAGGGTTTGGGGGTCTGCGGGGGCCCCGGGCAAAGGGTTTTCAAATTTCCCTGAAATTTTAAAATGGGTGGTTTAAAAGACTCCCCTTTTTTCCGGGAATTTTTTAAAATTGGGGGGCAGGCAGGGTTTGGGGGTCATGCTGTGGCCCCGGACAATAGTCAATGTCCAAATGAAACTAAAAAGGGGTTTTAAAGACCCTTTTTCCGGCAATTTTTTAAATGTGGGGTTCTTAGGTATTTTGGGGGTCATCTGTGGCCCCGGGGGCAGGGGTAGTCAAAGGGCCCCGTTTAAAAAAAATGGGGGTTGGGAAAAACTCCTTTTTCCGGACTTTTAAATCGGGGGGCTTGGCCCCGGTTTTTGGGTTTATGGTTTGGGCCCGGACAGGGAAGTCAATGGCCCCGTAAAAATAAAAAGGTGGGGTTTAAAGACTCCTTTTTTGGGAAATTTTTTTTCTGGGGTCCCGGGGGTTTGGGGTCATGTGTGGCCCGGGGCAGGGGGTAGTCAATGTTTCCCTTTAAACTAAAATGGGGGTTTAAAGACTCCTTTTTCCGGCACTTTTTAAACTGGGGTCATGCGGTTTTTGGGGGGATGCTGTGGCCCAGGACAGGGGTAGTCAAAGTCCCGGGGAAAATTAAAAAGGTGGTTTTAAAAAACTCCTTTTTTCCCGGGACTTTTTTAAAATTGGGGGGCATGCAGGTTTGGGGCTCATGCTGCGTTTCCCCAAAAGGGTTATTCAATGTCCGTTCAATAAAAAGGTGGTTCAAATCATTTCTGCCTTTTGGTCACTTTTTTTAATTTTTGGGTGATGCAGGTTTAAGGGGCATGCTTTGGGACAAGACAGGGGGAAATGAAAGGTGTGTGATTTTTTTTTTGTGGGTTTTATAAAACCCAAGTGGGTTGCCTAAGAGGGAGCATTTCCTTTTTAAATGTTGTGGTTTTTTAAAATTCCCGCTTCTCCACCCGGGTTTTGGGGTTTTAAAAAGAAGGTGTTGTTTTCTCTCCCCAAAACTTTAATTTGGGCATCGAAAAAATCTAACCCTCGACCATCGACTTTCTTGTCGAGGATGGTCGACTATCCACCATCGACCGATGTCGATGGCCAACGTAATCGCTCAACACTATTTTTAAGTCACCCAGTTATACATTGTTACAATATGGATTCTATTTATTTCACAGATTATTTTTTTTTTGTTACAACTAGCATCAACCCAATCGCATATCATCATGTCAGTCGAACTGTTCAAGAAGATAAGCTTTTCTTCAGTATATGACAAGTATATGATCCCAGCCTCCAATGAAGTTATCAGTATGATTTTGTCCTATGTGAAAGAAAAAGTAAGTATAATGAATAGTACATTTTCCTGATAATATTTACATGTAAATGTTACTCTTCCTGGTAATGTATAAATACTAGTAAAATATATACTCCCCTTTACCGCCATTCCAGATCTCTTGCTGCCAATGGTCTCTCAGATGCAGCCAACCACGTGCCATTGTCTTACATTACTGCTTGAAAGTGAACAGTTTAAGAGGTGATGTCAGGCGATGGCACATCAAAAAAGAAAAAAGATCCAGATGCTGCCCAGAGGATACAAGAATCTTCAATTACTTTTGCAGCATTTCAGTAGACTGACGAGTATTTCTCAAGATAATCCATGAACTGAAATGTTGTGAGGGTGCATAAGTCACTGGCCCAGATTTATGAACATTTCTGAACCAGTTTTCTGGAAAAGATGGAAGTGTATTTAAATTAGGTGCTAGATCTCCATCATAATTATGGGGGGAGGGTCAGAGCATTATTGGTATGCACTGACCCATTAAATGAATGTGAACCAGTGCAGAAGCACACCAGGGGGCAGCAGAGGGCAGGCAGACAGCACAAGGTGCGACATGTATGAAGCTCGCCACGTCGGGGCGCACCTTTCCGCCGGTTTTCTGGCGAAATCTGCGCCTGATTTATGTCGGGGCCGGGGCGCGCTCATACATACAATGTAAAGTCCGCCGCGCCTCGCCAGTGTGTTAGGCGCAGTGCGGGACTTTGGCGCAGTGCGGGGCTGCGCCTGAGATTCGCCGCCGGAGATAGTGCGGTCATACATGCGGGGAAAAGTTCTCCATGCCTCGTCAGTGTGTGGGGCGCAGCGCAGGGACTGAGGTGCAGAGCAGCGCTGCGCCATAGATTCACCGTCCGAGGAGGTGCACGCATACCTGTGGGGAAAAGTTCCTGGCGCCTCGCCAGTGTGTGGGGTGCAGTGCGGGACTGCGCCGAAAATCTTTTTCCGATGCGAGACCCGGCTGGAAAAAACAGCGAGAAACATTCCAACATGTCGGTGCGGAGTATGAATCAAAATCGCCTTTATAAAGGCGTAAAAAAATTCTCAGAAAAGAGCTCAACCTCAAAATAAAAAATACATAAAACAAAAATCACTTTCCAAATATCCTAATTCAAGAATAAGGATATTGGAAATTGCCGGGAAATACAGTAATTCAAATTCTGACACCTATTCTCATTGGTCGGCATAAACCGGCCAATCAGAATAGGATCGACAGTGAACCATAACAACCTATGCAGAACTATTGACCAATCAGACTCAAAGGCGGGACAGTTCAAAATACAGTAAAAATGCAGAAAAGAGCTGATTGGCTGAGCTAGCGGGGGCTTGGCTATCTCGGCCAATCAGCATAGGAGCGACAGGGACGCATTATAGCCTATGGAGAACTATTGACCAATCAAATTCAAAGGCGGGACAGTTCAAAATACAGTAAAAATGCAGAAAAGAGCTGATTGGTTGAGCTAGCGGGGGCTTGGCTATCCCAGCCAATCAGAGCACGAGCTACTTCGCCCATTGTAGTCTATGGAGAGATGGGCGCAATGCAATCTCGGCTCTCACGCCGTGCGCTGGAGTATGAATAAAAAAAAACATTTTTATTAAGTGTAAAACAGTCTCTGTAAAAGAGCTGAAACCTTCTATAAACATACATTAATAAAATCCCGAACAACGCGTTGGTCGCCGAGACCGGCACTCCATAAGGAATTGCGATATAGCGAATTGCCGGGAAATGCAGTAATTCAAATTCTGTAAGCTCTTCTCATTGGTCGGCATAACCCAGCCAAGCAGAATAGGAGCGACAGTGTCCCATTAAAACCTATGGAGAACTATTGACCAATCAGAATAGGAGCGACAGTGGCCCATTCTAACCTATGAAGGAGTATTGACCAATCAGAATAGGAGCGACAGTGGCCCATTATATCCTATGGAGAAGTTTTGACCAATCAGAATCAAAGGCAGGACAGTTCAAAATACAGTAAAAAGACAGAAACGAGCTGATTGGTGGAACTCGCGGGGGCTGGGCTGTCCCAGCCAATCAGAGCACGAGCTACTTCTCCCATTGTAGTCTATGAAGAGATCGGCGCAATGCAATCTCGGCGCCACGCCGTGCGGCGTGGACTATGATTAAAAAACTAATTTTTATTAAATGTAAAACATTATCAGATAAAGCGCTGAAACCTTCTCTAAAAATAAATCAGTTAAATCCCGAACAACGCGTTTGTCGCCGAGACCGGCGCTACATAAGGAATTGCAATAGAGAGACTTGCCGGGAAATACAGTAATTCAAATTGTTTAAGCTATTCTGATTGGCTGGTCTATGGCCACCAATCAGAATAGGAGCGACAGGGACCCATTCTAACCTATGGAGAAATATTGACCAATCATATTCAAAGGCGGGACAGTTCAAAATACAGTTTAAAAGGCAGAAAAGAGCTGATTGGTTGAAGCGCGGGGGCTCGTCCAGCTTAGCCAATCAAGCGCAAGCTGCTTTCTCATAGAGTTTCTAGGGGAAAAAGAAATGCAGAGCGAGCTCTTTTTTTGTGATTGGCTAAGTAAAAGGGGCGTGGTTTTATTTGGACCAATGGAGAGCGAGAGGCGCTCCTATGGGTTTTCTATGCAATCTGAAATAAAACTGTCCATGGCCGAAATCAAAATGATAATACTGCCAAAGGGTTGCCCCGATGTGTATATAAAATGAATAATAATATGGGGGTAACGAACAAAAAATTTTAAATCAAAAAAAATCCGGTTTATTTCTTTATTTTCGTTAGCCAAGGATCAATAGTTTGGGTGTAACGAAAATAAAGAAATAAACCTGATTTTATTGATTTTAATATTTTTTGTTCGTTACCCCCATTTTTTAAATAATTTTATATACACATCGGGACAACTTCTGTAAGTCTTATCATTTGATTTCGGCCGTGTACAGTTTTATTTCAGATTGCATTAGAAAACCCATAGGAGCGTCGCTCGCTCTCCCATTGGTCCAAAATAACCGCGCCTCTTTTAACTTAGCCAATCACAAACAGAGCTCGCTCTGCATTTCTTTTCCCATAGAACTCTATGAGAAAGTAGCTCGCGCTCTGATTGGCTAAGCTGGACGAGCCCCCGCCGCTTCAACCAATGAGCTCTTTTCCCGCCTTTTAACTGTATTTTAAACTGTCCCGCTTTTGAATATTTATTGGTCAAATATTTCTCCATAGGTTAGAATGGGTTCCCTTCGCTCCTATTCTGATTGGTCAATACTGCTCCATAGGTTAGAATGGGCCACTGTCGCTCCTATTCTGATTGGCTGGTTTATGGCGACCAATCAGAAGAGCTTAAACAATTTGAATTATGGTATTTTTCCCGGCAATTCTCTATATTGCAATTCCTTATGTAGCGCCGGTCTCGGCGACAAACGTGTTGTTCGGGATTTAACGGATTTATTTTTAGAGAAGTTTTCAGCGCTTTATCTGATAATGTTTTACACTTAATAAAAATGATTTTTATTCATACTCCATGCCGCACGGCGCTGAGAGCCGAGATTTCAGTGCCCCGATCTCTCCATAGACTACAATGGGAGAAGTAGCTCGCGCTCTGATTGGCTGGAATAGCCAAGCCACCGCTAGCTCAACCAATCAGCTCTTTTCTGCATTTTTACTGTATTTTGACTGTCCCCCTTTTTATTTTGATTGGTCCAAACTTTCCCATAGGAAAAATAATGGGTCTTTGTCGCTCCCTATTCTGATTGGGCAATTCTCCTCCATAGCTTATAATGGGTCTTTGTCGCTCCTATTCTGATTGGTCAATTCTCCTCCATACTTATAATGGGTCTTTGTCGCTCCTTTTTCTGATTGGGTGGTTTATGCCGACCAATGAGAATAGCTTACAGAATTTGAATTAAATGTATTTCCGGCAATTCTCTCTATTGCAATTTCCGATGTAGCGCCGATCTCGGGGACAACGGGTTTTTCGATAGAATTGATTTATTTTTAGAATGTTTGAGCTCTTTTTCAGAGGAAAATTTACAACTAATAAAAATGTTTTTTTATTCATACTCCATGCCGCACGGTGCTGAGAGCCGAGATTGCATTGCGCCCATCTCTCCATAGACTAAAATGGGAGAAGTAGCTCTAGCTCTGATTGGCTGGGATAGCCAAGCCAACGCTAGCTCAGCCAATCAGCTCTTTTCTGCATTTTTAACTGTCCCGCCTTTGATTTTGATTGGTTGAAACTTCTCCATAGGCTATAATGGGTCCCTGTCGCTCCTATTCTGATTGGCCAGATAGGGCCAAGCCCCCTCTAGCTCAGCCAATCAGCTCTTTTTTGCATTTTTTTCTGTATTTTGAACTGTCCCGCCTTTGATTCTGAAATTTGGGCAATAGCTCTCCATAGGGTTTTAATGGTCACTGTTCGCCCCTATTCTGATTGGCCGGTTTCTGCCGACCCATGAGAATAGCTTTCAGAATTTGAATTACTGTTTTTCCTGGCAATTTCCAATATCCTAATTCTTGATATAGCGCCGTTCTAGATTTTTGGAAAGTGATTTTTTTTTAAATATTTTTTATTTTTGAGGTTTGAGCTCTTTTCTGACAATGTTTTCCGCCTTTATAAAGGCGATTTTTTTTTGGAATCATACTCCATGCTGCACGGAGCTGAGCGCCGAGATTTCTCTTGCGATCTTCTGTATGCTTCCTCGCATGTTCCGTTCTTGCTTCACTTTGCCGCCGCCGGAGCATTTAGACCAAAATAAACTAGGTCTGACTGTCGAAGCTGCCGAGCGCTGCATTGTGCCGCGCTTTGGCAATCGTACATGCCCCGGAGTTTTTGAGCGTGCCGCGTCCCGCCCCGGAACGCCTACACCGCGATCACACCGCGCCCATTGCCCGCCCCTTCATGCGGGGCGCAGCTGAAAGTGGCGAACGCTGCGCCTAACACTGCATCCCTGCGTCCGACAGGGGGATTCGGGCCAGGAGGCGCAGTTTACTCCAAAAAACAGCCGAAAAGCCCGTTCATACATGTCGCCCAAGATGCCCAAAAGAGCTGCCCAAAGGTGAAGCTAAACAGCCATCTGTGTTTTTGGTGCGTTTTTCGGATGCATTTTTTGTGCAGAAAGGCAATTAATTCTGTACTTTTCTGCACAAAAAATGCATCCAAAAATGCAGGTGCATGTGAAAGCACCCTCATTCTATCTTCTTTAGGCTTCGCTACAAGAGAAAAGGCGTAATGGTGCAGACAAATGTAAGTCATACAATGTGGCCACAATTGCTATTTAACCTCTCACAATCTGGCCTATTTTTGGTTTTTCATTTGTTTTTCATTCCTAACTTTCAAAAGTCATAACTTTTTCTTTTTGGCAAGCAAAGGGTATTCTTAATGGTACTATACAGTATAATGAACCAAATAATGCATTGGGTTAGCTGAAAAAAAATTTTTCTTGTGGGGTGGAATTGGGGGAAAAAATGCAATATTGTTTTGTGTTACTACTTTAAAATAGAATTGAAAGCAATTCTGAGATCAGTAACTTTTTTATTTTTTATCTGTTAGAGCTGTATGCTAATTTTTTGCACGGTGTGGTCTAGTTTTTATGGATACTAATTTGAAGTATCCATAAAAGTATCTGTGACGTCACAACCCTGTAAATACGGACACCATCTTAAATCCTCACGCTTCTCACTGTGTGTAGTGTCATAAGCATCTTTCTACTGCTGCACTTTATTGAACTTATTGTAATGCAAACTCATTTTATCAGCGACTGGGGGGAAAGACAATCACAAGTGTGTGTCATTTGCACACTTGTTATTTAACCAGCGTTATTATTTTGTTTTAGTTTGTGGGGTATTCTCCCTAAAGTCCATGGTGGGTGTACTTCTGTCCCATATATGCCTCAATTACATCTGGTTGTCCTATAGGGTATTTAATACCCAAGGCTTAATTTAACCCCTTGATTGTGGGTTAATGTGCACTAACATACAGAGTGTCTTTTTTTATTTTGTCCCATATACACCTAATGTACAGCTGATTTTTCTGTAGGTATTTCATCCCAAAAGGTTTAAATTTTAAAACTTCTTCATTGTGGGGTAATTGGACTAAAATACAGGGTGTCTGTATTTTTTGGTCCCATATACGCCTAATTTACATCTGTTTTTTTTTGTAGGGTATTTCATACCCAAGGCTTAATTTAACCTCTTGATTGTGGGGTAATTTGCACTAAAATACAGGGTGTCTGTATTTTTTGGTCCTATATACGCCTAAATTACATCTGGTTATTCTGTACGGTATTTCATACCCCAAAGGTTAATTTAACCTCTTGATTGTGGGATGATTTGGAATAAAATACAGAGTGTGTGTATTTTTACCCCATATATGCCTGAATTTCATCTCATTCATTCTGTAGGGTATTTTATACCAAGGGTTAATTTATCCTCTTGTTTTGAGGGAGAATTTGAGTCAAATACAAGAGGTGTGTATTTCTGCCCCATACACGCCTGAAATCCATCAACTTCAGACCGGTGGGGGTATTTTAATCTGTGGCCAACAGTTAATTTATTCACATTTTGTGGAGAATTCTGTGTCAAATCTAGTGTTTGTGCATTTCAGCCCTAAATACATCTCAAATCCAGCCACTCCAGTCTCTCGGGATATTGCTATCTGTGGCAAACAGTAAATTTTTTTAATTTTTGGGGGTGATTCTGTTAAATTGCTGATACAGGGTTAGGGCCCCCAAAAGAGTGAAGAGGTGTATCAGTAATTTTGCATTGACGTCAATAATCATTTTCCCCATTCCTTTGATCCTTCAGTGTTGCTTTTCCATTTGTCAATAATCCATCATTGCTAAAGCCAAAAGAAAACAGGAGTTGATCCCAAAAATAAGTAAATGGAATTTTTTGCATGTGTTCTGTTTTTTTGCATCCACTCCTGCTTTTGGCTACCTACTCATCTGACAATCCTGATACAAACAAAGGACCATGTCATACTAGCATTACGGCTTCTCCGAAAACACAATCGGTTGCGTTGTCCTTTTCATTCCTTGTGACAGATTAAAAGAAGGGGAAAACCAAACATAGTGGCAACATCATAGAGTGATGGAGGGTGGAAACAGCATTAGAAAACCACAGGGTGGTCAACAGAGAGTGGTCAGTTGGCAGCAGCATGATTAGGCCACAAAGTGGCAACTGACAGATTTTGGAGGTGGTAGCAGCATGATTAGGCCACAGACTGGCACAAGTAAACAGTGTGGAAGTGGCAGTAGCAACAGCAGCCTCAGGCCGGAGAGTGGCACAATGTCATAATTTTGAGGTGGCGGCAGCTAGGTGACATAATGAGGAGGTGACAGTAACAGCAACATCAAGCCAGAGAGTGACATGGTGACATAGCCTAAAGATGACAGCAGCAGCATGAGGAGACCTGAGTGGTGAGGTGGCAGCAACATCAGAAGGCTACATAATAGCCCAGTGAAGAGTGAGGAGGTGGGTGTCAATATTAGTCCCTGGTAAAGATGGTAGGTGATTGAAGGAGCAGCTCGCAGCAGATGTGGGGCATCAGGCAGGTGGCAGCATCAGAATAGTAGCTGAGGCACTTAGCCAAAAGAATCCAGGGTTCAGGGTCTGCTCCAGGTGTTGCTGCTGGTGGGTACCTAAATCGCTAGGGGGTGAAGGACGCTGCTTATCAACAACTCCAGACTCAGGTTGCTGCTGATGGAACTGGTACTGCTCTTAACCCCCCATATCCCCATAGCAGCCGTGGCAGTGGTACGTGAGCGCTGATGAACCACCCCGTCAGACCTGCTAGAGGATGGATGATGGCACAGATAGGTAGCGGCAAACTGACTACATAGGATGACTCTATGGTACTTGAGCTTGTCCTCCGTCTTGGCAGGTGAAAAAATGCCCCATTTGGGACCGGTAATGAGGGTCCAAGAGGGTGGAGAGCCAGAAGTCATCCCTCTGCCGGATGGTGACAATTCAACTGTCACTAGACAGGCAAATCAGCATGCAGTGGGCCATCTGCGCAAGTGACTCTGAGGGACTCCTTGCCTCCATCTCCACTGTATACTGCCACGGTGTGTCTGGGTCATCTTCCTAATCCTATGGTTGCTCCTACTCCTCTCCTGTATCCTGAATAAAAAAAAAAACACTCATTTCGCCAGACACAGCTTGTGCTCCAATGTCTTCCTTCTTCAGTTCAGCCCCCACTGGACTCATGTGGCCATGACATGTAGTCGTCACGTCTCTGATTCCCTCTCCAGACAGATTTTGCAGCATCTGTTCCAGGACATGAAGCAGTGGAATAACGTTATTCATCACGTAGTCCTGGCGACTGACAAATAACGTGGCCTCCTCAAAAGGTCCTGAGCAAACGGCAGGTGTCATGCATGAGCTGCCACTGGCTGACATCAAAATTACTCAGGGGGGGTACTCCTGTCCACTTAGGCCATTAACGATTTTTTGATGATCCTTCTCTGTTCATCAGTTTCTCCCTGTTCATCAATTTTCCTCTGTTCATACATTTCTGTTTTTCTCAGTTTATAGTTTCTCTGTTCTGTTTAGCTCAAGGAAGGTGTGCTTGGCTGTGTAGAAATGGCTAAAGTAAATGCAAAGTTTCCTGTCAAGTTCTCTGAACAGTGCATAGTCCACCACTTTAAAAGGAGCAAGTTGGACAGGAGCACGGTCAGCTTCTGCACTTATGGATTGCTAGACACATACTGCTGTCTCTTGGCAATCATCTTAGTGAACAACTGCTGGCACCAAGATTATCGAGTAGCAGGAGCATCTGGACTCGTAGATGATGAAAGACAGGCAGTTGTCTTCGGAAGTGGTGTTGGAGCCTTCACTGCCTGAAATGGGAGGTGTGCCACTGGGTGCTGCCACAGGATGGACCACTACATCTGAGACATGTTTCTCCCAGGCCACTGTATGGTGGCACTGCATGATGTTGATGCAGGGCTGTGGTGCCAACGTTAGGTCCCTGGTCACGCTTTATTTTCTGCCCACAGACTCTACATATAGCCTTGTTCGCCTCCTCTGGTGTCAAAAAAATTACCTAGTCAACCATTCGCGAAGCGTTGGCTTGGTGGTCAACACACAGCTGCTAGATGACACCCAGAAGCTGTGGCCTCGCGGGTTGACCTCTGCTGTGACGTCCCCTTACTGTGCTGTGACCTGTGCCGGCTCCAGGAACATGCTATTGTGTTCTTTGATTCTATTTTAGTATCTTAGCCCTCAGCTCGGTTCTTTCTAGCTGGCGCTGACATGACTTTGTCAGGCTGCCTTCCCACTTCAATTTTTTGGTCAGTTTTGCCCCTGTAAGTGCCCAGGGAATTGAAGAGTGAAGCGATTCTAAGAGCGGCAGCTGTCATGTGCGTGTCATACTAAAACACAGTATTGTATGAAGACCAAACCACGTTCCTTATGCATATTTGAGCATGGCACAACGTTCTGCAACACCCTACAGGCTCCTTGGAGCCAGGAAATAGCTATTTTTTAACGCGATTCGCCGCGAATAAATTTGGGCCGAAACGATTTTTGTCGGAGAATACAGTAAACTCGGCGAATCGAATTTGAGAAATTTGCCCATCTCTGATTAATGCCCATCCAGGAGTGGACGAACAAGAAAGTTCATACTAAGCAAAGTAAACAATAGTCTGCAAGGTCACAAAAGAACCCAATGTAACTTCTAAGCAACTAAAGGTCTTTCTTACGTTGGTTAATGTTTATGAATCCAGTATCAAAATTTCAAAAGAACATGGGTCGTACAGCAAGACCATAAACCAAAGCACTATAATTGTTCTATAAATAAATAGTTTAAGAAAAATTAAGTTAAATTTTGCAATGGTTAAAGTCATGGCCGTAATCCAACAGAACTGTCGTGGAAGGACCTGGAGCTAGCAGCTCATAGAAGGAAATCCCCCAAACAGAACAGTTTAAGCAGTTTTTTATGGAGGAATCAACTAAAATTCCTTTAAGACAAAGTCTAGGCCTAAGCAACAATTGCTAGACTTGTTTAGATGCAATTATTGCTGAAAAAGGGGATCATAACAGATACTGCAAACAAAGGTTCACATAATTTTGACACTCGGATTATTTTCCTAAATAAATAAATGACCAAGTCTACTATTTGTGACTCATTTCTTTTATATGGTTCTGGGATACATGCAACTCTTTGAGCACTTTTTATTATATCATGTTTTTTTTATTTGAATATATTTGTTTTATGGCATTCATCCTGCCAGTTAACTAATGTGATACATTTCAGTTCAGGTCATTAAAGGAGTTGTCTCCCTACAGTTTCATAGGATGCATGAATAAAATACTCTGTCACTTCCTGGTTCAGACTGACTAATTTGCATACAGCTCCATGCTTGTATTCAAAGCTGTGTTTTCAGTTGCTAATTAGATCAGCTTAGCTCAGAAGCTTCTGAAACAGCTCACAGAAGGCTTTATCTGATCCATCAAACAAAAGCCCTAATTACAGTGCTGTTTATTTTAGATAAATCAAGCTTTTTACTGCCCAGCAGCACAGAGGCTGCCTCAACCTGTGTGATGATGTCACTCACTGCTATCACATAGAACAAACAGCAGGGGGGAGAGATATACACAGGTTGGTTACTGAGGGAACTGAAATAGCCAGGGAGGTCATATATTCACTTGTATCTCCTTAAGGAAAACAGATGAACAAAGGACTATATTTGGAAAATGTCTTTATTTTGTGTTCCCTACAATTTGAAAGCTATTCTTTGTAGCGAGACAACCCCTTTAAGGTTCAAATAACACCATTTGTTTTACATAAGAAAGCAATGTGTAAAGTAGATTTTTTTTTTTCATAAAATGTATACATTGTAAAATTTTAGTAAACATTTTTCAACATTTTATTTTTTAGTTAACTATGTTATCATACAATAAACTACAATTATTCTGCATTGTAGTGTATTATGCCTGTCAGTCTAACACATCCTATTAGGTCCTGCTTCCTGCAGAGACCTTCATCAGACCCTCAGCTGCCATGAAAACCATTGGCAACCTGCGTTTGTGATACACCCATTTTACGACCTGTGGTGGCCATTCTCTCTCCCAGCATGGCTTCCAGTCCACAGCTAGCGATTATGGGCTTCAATCAGAGCAGCTCAGCATCAATTGGGGAGCTCATTACTCCCTCTGTTTTACATTGCTTTTTTGTGGAAGAAAAAAAATGTGTAAAGGGAGAAAAATGTGTGTTTTTTTTTTTTTTTTTAAGGGTGTGTGTGTGTATTTATTCAGGACTGGAGCCAAAACAAGGGGATATTTTGTATCTCTATATCAAGTATATAAAACTCAAAGACATGGTGGACCAAAATTAAAAACTTTGACAAAGTTGTGGGTCATCCTTGATATTTATTCCTATTACTTATTATTACTGCCCACGCTATTCACCCTGTGTTATCTTGATGATTTTCGTAGCATCTCCAAAGAGCTTTATGCATGTAAGGAAGTTTGTGAAAATTTCTCAGCTGTGTTTTATGGGTGATAAATACTATGCTATCAACTAGATTTGCAGTCTGAGCAACAACTGGTTAATAGTCTTTAGGACTGCATCTGCCACTGAGCAAGACTGAGGGAAAATAGACATTGTTCAGTTGTATGTGCTTTATCTGGGAGACAAAAGGTGTCCTGCTACTCATCCCCTTCTGTGTTGCTGTCTTTTTTTTCCCCCTCAACTGCTTTTCTCTTGCATTGCCTTATGTCCTGGTACACACTTAGAGCCACATGTATGAAAACTGTCTAGGTCTAAAACTCACTTTGTTGCCTATAGCAACCAAGGATGAGGACGAAAAATATGGACCCGGCGCTCAATTCCAGAAGGAAAAAATACCCTCGTGATTAGCGAGGATATGGTTTTAAATCAAGGTTTTTTATTCCATTAAAAATGAAAAGAGAGTTACCCTTTCCATATATAAAACACACACTCAACGCGTTTCGCACCATCAGGCGCTTCTTCAGATAAAAATGTGCTACCGCGCACATTTTTATCTGAAGAAGCACCTGATGGTCCCTACTCTGATCTATGCAGGGAGGAGAGGCTGAATGAGAGCAGTGTAATGACAGCTCCTGGCTTATTCCTCTTTTCTCCTCTGTTCACTGCCTGGCCATTACTCATGGGCCAAATAGGTCTATGACTTGTAGTTATTTACAGATGCAGCGGGAAATAATACTTTGATCCCTTGCTGATTTTGTAATTTTTCCCACTGACAAAGACGTGAACAGTCTGTAATTTAAAGGGTAGATTAATTTTAACATTTAGAAATATATCAAAAATAAAATCAAGAAAATCCCATTGTATAAATTTATTTGCATTTGGCTGAGAGAAATAAGTATTTGATCCCCTACCAACATTTATGAGTTCTGGCTCATACAGACCGGTTAGACGCTCCTAATCAACTCGTTACCTGCACTAAAGACAGTTGTCATAAATAGTCACTAGAGATGGGCGAATTTCCCGAAATTCGGTTCGTTCACTTCGCCGAATTTCTCGGCAAAAAAATAACTTTGTTCCGAATTACTTCGGGACGAATCACGTTAAAAAACAGCTATTTCCAGGCTGCACAGAGCCTGCAGGGTGCTGTAGAATGTTGTGCCATGCTTAAATATGCAGAGGGAGCTTGGTTTGGTCTTCATACAATGTTGTGTTTTAGTATGACACGCAGATGACTGCCGCCGCTCTTAGAATCACTTCACTATAAAATTCCCTGGGCACTTAAGAGGGCAAAACTGACCAAAAAACTGAAGGGGGAACGTAGCCTGATAAAGTCATGGCAGCGACAGCTGGAAAAAAACAAGCTGTGGGCTCAGGTTGCAACATCAGTGACAGAGTGGGGGAGGTGACGGCGGCAGCCACAGCAGCATGAAGTCAGCAGAGTGGCACAATGATATTCTGGAGGTGGCAAAAACAGCAATAGGCCACAGAGTGGGACAATGACACAGTGTGGAGGTCACGGCAGCAGCCACAGTGCAGCATGAGGTCAGAGAGTGGCACAATGACACAGTGTGTAGGTCACGGCAGCACCCACAGCAGCAGAAATGATTCAGACGTGGCACAATGAACACAGTGTGTAGGTCACGGCAGCAGCCACAGCAGCAGCATAAAGGTCAGACAGTGGCACAATGACATTCGGAGGTGCAAAAACAGGAATAGGCCAAACAGAGTGGGACAATGACACAGTGTGGAGGTCCGGCAGCAGCCACGATCAGCACATGAGGTCAGAAAAGGGGCACAAATGACACAGTGTGGTAGGTCACGGCAGCAGCCACAGCAGCAGCATGAGGTCCAGACAGTGGCACAAATACCCCAGTGGTAGGTCATGGCAGCAGCCAACAGCAGCAGCCATGAGGTCAGGCAGTGGCACAATCACATTCTGGGTGGCAAAAACAGGAGTAGGCCACAGAGTGTGACAATGACACAGTGTGTGGGTTTCACGGCAGCAGCCACAGCAGCAGCATGAGGTCAGACGGGAGGCACAATGGCATTCTGGAGGTGGCAAAAACAGGAAGTAGGCCCAACAGAGTGGGGACAATGACACAATGTGGAGGTAAACGGCAGCAGCCACAGCAGCAGCAAATAAGGTCAGACAGGGGCCCCAAAATCACATTCTGGAGTGGCAAAAACAGGAGTAGGCCACAGAGTGGGACAATGACACATTTGTAAAAGGGTCACGGCAGCAGCCACACAGCAGCATGGGGTTTCAGACAGTAGCAAAAATGACACAGTGTGTAGGTCCCCGGCAGCAGCCACAGCGGCACATGAGGTTCAGACAGTGGCACAATGACACAGTGTGTAGGTTTCACAGGCAGCAGCCACAGCAGCACCCATGAGGTCGACAGTGGCACAATGACATCTGGAGGTGGCAAAAACAGGAGAGGCCACAGAGTGGGACAAGGGACACAATGTGGAGGTCACGGCAGCAGCCACAGCAGCGGGCATAAGGTCAGACAGTGGCACAATCACATTCTGGAGGTGGCAAAAACAGGAGTAGGCCACAGAGGGGGACAATGACCAAAAATGTTGAGGTCACGGCAGCGGGCCACAGCAGCAGCATGAGGTCAGACAGTGGCAAAATTTAAGAGTGTGTAGGTCACGGGCAGAAAGCCACAGCAGCAGCATGAGGTCAGACAGTGGCACAATGACACAGTTGGTTTGGGTAAACGGCAAGCAGCCACAGCAGCAGCATGAGGTCGGGAACAGTGGCACAATGACACAGTGTGTAGGTACGGCAGCACCCCACAGCAGCAGCATGAGGTCAGACAGTGGCACAATGACATTCTGGAGGTGGCAAAAACAGGAGTAGGCCACAGAGGGGGACAATGACACAGTGTGTAGGTCACGCAGCAGCCACAGCAGCAGCATGAAGGTTCAGACAGTGGCACAAATGACAGAGTGTGGAGGAGTGGGGGGCAAATACCAGTCCCTGGTAAAGATGGTTGGTGGCAGATGGAGAAACTGTCAGCAAAATTGTTGGCATCAGGCGGTGGCGGCAATCAGAAAAGTGGCTGAGCCAGGTATTTAAAAACCCAGACTCATTTCTTACAGTTTGGTTGAGGCGTCATGGCTGATGTAGTCTGACGCCTAAGGCATTGGTATGTGGAAATCCTGGCCGATCCACGCCTGATTCATTTTGACAAAGGTCAAGTCGTTCCACATTTCCCATGGACAAGGGGGTTCTCCTTGGGGTAACGATGGCCCCCGCCGCATTGAACACCCGCTCTGGTCCCCACAACCTACTGTCCGGCAGGACACTTCTCCACTGCAAACTCGCAAGTTGCGGCCACAACATCCAATTTTGGCTGCCCAGTAGTCCAGCGGATCTTCTAAATGGGGTGGCAGAGTGCTTTCCAATAGGCCCCCACCTGTTGGTCAGGGTCTGCTCCGGGTCCTGCAGCTGCGCTGCTGGCGGCTGCCCTCCTCACTAGGCGGGTGAAAGGAAGTTTGCTCAACATTGGATCTCCAGACTTAGGTGCTGCTGATGGACCCTGGTACTGCTCCGACCCCCCCCCCTTCCCCGGAGGCCCGCGGCAGTAGTACGTGAGCGCTGAAGAACCGCCCGGCCCAGACCTGTCAGAGGAGGGACATGCCGCACATAGGCAGCGCCAACTGACTACGAAGGATTTCAATAGTATTTGAGTTTGTCCTCCCTCTCAATAGGTGGGAAAAAGGGTCCCATTTTGGACTGGTAGCAAGGGGCCAATAGGGTGGAGAGCCAGAAGTCATCCCTCCGCCGATGCTGACTATTCGGCTGTTTACTAGCCCAGGGAAATCAGCCCTGCTGCAGGCCATCTGCACAAGTGACTCCGAGGGCTCCCTGCCTCCATCTCCACTGTATACTTGCGGGCATCTGCCTCTCTTCTCACTCATCTCCATCTACCTCCTCCCAGGGTGCTCCTGCTCCTCCTCCCCTTTTTCACCTGGGTAAAAATCCACTCATTTCAAACCCGACAATGCTTTTTGCTCCCCAAAGTCCTCCTCCTCCTCCATTTCAGTCCCCACCGGACTCCGGTGGCCGCGAGATGTAGTCGCCACGTCTCCAGTCCCCTGCCCAGACAGATTTTTCAGCATCTGTTCCAGGACATGAAGCAATGGAATGACGTTATTCATCCAGTAGTCCTGGCGAGTGACAAATAACGTGGCCTCCTCGAATGGCCTCAACAAACGGCAGGTGTCACGCATGAGCTGCCACTGGCTGACATCAAAGTTACACAGGGGAGTACTCCTGTCCGCCTGGATCATCAAGAAATCGTTAATGGCCTGTCTCTGTTCATACAGTCTGTCCAACATGTGCAGGCTGGAATTCTAACGGGTGGAAACATCGCATATCAGAGTGTGTTGGGGAAGGCCATTCTGCCGCTGCACCTCGAGGAGGGTGATCCTGGCTTTGTAGGAATGGATGAAGTGCATGCACAGTTTCCTGGCCATTTTCAGAATCTTCTGAAGATCGGTTTAAGACTTCAGGAACCTTTTCACAACCAGATTGAACACGTGCACCATGCAGGGCACATGGACCATCCCTCCTCGGTGCAGCCCGGACACCATTTTCCTCCCATTGTCCGTCACCATGGTTCCAATTTGTAGTTGGCGCGGAGAAAGCCACACATCGATTTCTTGCTGCATGACGCGGAGCAGTTCCTCCCCTGTGTGACTTCGTTCGCCGAGGCAAGCTAGGTGTAGAACTGCGTGACACCGCTGTGCCCTACACATGTGGTATGATGGAGTAGTACTTGTGGAGGCTGAGATGGTGGTGGAGGAGGAGGAGGCGGACATTGGCGCAGGAGCCGCAGTTTGACAACGTGGAGGAGAAAGCGGCGTCTCCTGTCCAAGTTGTTGGTGTGCCTGGGCCGGAAGCACATTCACCCAGTGGGCCGTAAAGGACATGTACTAGCCCTGACCGTAGTTACAGCTCCAGACTTCCGTGCGGCCATGCACCTTGGAACAAACCGATAAGCTCAAGGACTGGCCCACCTTCTGTTCTATATATTTATGAAGTGCTGGTACTGCCTTTTTGGAAAAGAAATTACGGCTTGGAACTCTCCATCTCGGCTCGGCACAAGCCATTAGTTCTCTGAACGGTGCAGAGTCCACCATTTGGAAAGGGAGGGACTGCAGTACCAACAACTTGGACAGGAGCACGGTCAGCTGTTGCACCTTAGGATGGTTGGACTCATACTGTTGTCTCTTTTCAATCGCCTCGCTGAACGACTGCTGGCGCCATGAGTAGCGAGGAGCAGGAGCATCTGGACCGGGAGATGATGTCAAAGAGAAAAAGCTCCCTTCTGCAGAGGTGGTGGAGCCTTGACTGGCTGCAATGGCATGCGTGCCACATGGCGTTTCTGCTGCTGCTGTTGCTGCGGCGGCAGGATGGACCACCACATCTGAGCCACGTTTCTCCCAGGCCACCGGATGGTGACGCTGCATGTGTTGACGCAGGGCCGTGGTGCCAACGTTAGCTCCCTGGCCACTCTTCACTTTCTGCTTACAGATTCTACATAAACCCATATTAGGCTCCTCCGGTGTCTTAGCAAAGAACTGCCACACCGCCGAGTATCGGATTTTACTGCCAACGCTCCGCACTGAGTGACTACTGCCGCCGCTGCCTCGCTGAGCCCCTGTGCTGATACTTACTTGGACCTGCGAAGCGGGTTTTTTACCCCGTGGCCGCTTGGCTCCCGACCTCACACTGCTGCTATCCTGCTGACTCACGGCCACACGACCCACTTGCTG
The DNA here is from genome assembly GCA_025379985.1 of Phyllomedusa bahiana. Lineage (NCBI taxonomy): Eukaryota > Metazoa > Chordata > Amphibia > Anura > Hylidae > Phyllomedusa > Phyllomedusa bahiana. Next base: position 70,659 of record JAODAL010003261.1, read on the forward strand.
GCTGCGCCGCTGCCTGACGCGCAATCTGACGCCCTCTTCTCCTGACGATGATGAAGCCCTTGCCTCACCCGGCTCCCAAGTGCGGTCGGCTAAATCATCATCTATTTGTGTTTCATCGTCACTGCTGTCCTCATCACCGGTCTTGGTATGCAGAGGCTGACCCCTCACTACATGACCTCCCATGCCACTCTCAACATCTATACTTTGCCGCCTACTGCAAGAAGCAGGGGATATTGGCCCCATTTCTTCGCTGCCAAGTAGCTGCTGACTGCCCTCCTCAAATTGTTCATCCTCGCTGTATAGTGGCGCTGAGCCCAGACCATATAGTAGATCTCTGGCTGAGGGAACCGGATGGGACAGAGGTGAGTTGAGGACAGGTGAGGGCCACTGACCCGCTCCCGGGCCATGCCAACTAAGGGTTGTGTCTGACGTTCCCACCAACTCTTGGCTGGGGTTGTCAGATGTCATCTGGGAGGAAGTGGATGACCTAGTCAACCAATCAAGGAACATTGGGTTGCTGAACAACACATGGCCGCTAGATGACAGCGGCAGTTGTGGCCTCACCGAATGACCCCTGCTGTGACGTCCTCTTGCTGTGCTGCAACCTGGGCCTGCTCCAGGAATGTTTGTGCCTCTGCCACTCGCAGGTGAAGAGCCTGCCACCTCTCTGTCTGACATACTGTTTGTTCTAAAATGTACAGACACTGTTTGATGAAGATATCTGTATATGATAAATACACACCCTGTATTTGACGCCAAATTAACCCACTAAGAAGCTTGGGTAACCCTTGTATATAAATTGCGGTCCACAAATGGCCAGGAAAAATGTACTTGTATGTGCCGTTTAAAAACACTGTGTATTTTACTGAATGTAAAAGCACAAACAGGCTTAATTAACCTTCGGTTATGAATTATGATACAGGCAAAATTTCTTTTTTGGCCGTGAAAAAGAACGTTTCTTTTACTAAGTACAACTGCAGAAAAATACTTTGTTAACCCTTGGATGTAAATTGCGCAAAAGAAATTTGTTGACAAAAATTACAAGCTTTGTAGCGTGTTAAAACGGCGTGTATTACAGAACACAACAACAGAAAAACTTGTAATTAACCTTCGGATATGAATTATGCTACAGCCAAAATTTCTTTTTTGACGGTGAAAAGAAACGTTTCTTTTAGTGACCACAACAGCAGAACAACGCTTAATTAACTCCTGGATCTAAATTGCGCAAAATAAATGAGCAACCAAAAATTAAGTGGTATTTGGATTGTAAAAACGCTGTTTCTTTAACTGAATACAACAGGAACTGGCTTAGATAACCCTTGGATATTTAATGTGCTCAAGAACTGAGCAGATAGCATTAAAATGTATATGCCGCTGCATTGGACGCACACTGGACTTCAGTTGCAATACCCCACAAAATCAGAATTAGAACGTAAGAGAAGCAGTCTCTGAGACAAGCTGTGACACCCCCCCAAAAATCGCTGTATAAAAGTGAGTTCTTTAGTATGAGATATCATAAGCAGCAGCAGCGGCAGCAGCAGGAGCAGCTTCCCTACACAGTACAGTGAGAGGAGTGTGAGGAGCGAGCATGGTGCCCGAACTTATATAGTGCGATGACGTCACAGAATCCCGCCGGTCTCTGACTTCATCTCTGCACATGTCATGTAGGCTACGCCTTTCTTCCTCCAAGACTTCTTTGCCCCATGTAACGGCATGTGCTCGCAGCCTTTTTATCAATCAAAAACACGCTTCGTTCCCGCGAAGCACCCCAAACTTAGACTTTGTTCAGAATCGAAGTTTTCCTGAAATTCTAAACGAATTCCACTTCGTTAGAATTAATTCGCCCATCTCTAGCAGAGATCCTTCACCTGCCTCCACTCTCTATGGCTCAAAACCCCGAGGTCCGCACCACTGCTCAGTAGGCCATGCGACACTTCATACTGCATAATGGCATTACGCTGCTGCCACAATTGCTGGAGCATGTGGAGGGAGGACTTCCAGCATATTGCCAGGTCAACAATGAGATGGTTGACGGGGAGGCCCAGATGACGCTGCAACGCTGCCAGCCGTGCCAGAAGCAGGGTGCGAACGCCGAAAGCGCGAGCTAAGCCCTCGAGCCTTCCTCAGCAGAGAGTCAAGACCCGGGTAGCGCTTGAGAGATTTCTGTACAACCAGGTTCATGACGTGTGGTGCCAGGCAAGGGATGTGCCTAAGTCTACCGATTTTTAAGGGCAGCAAGGAGATTTCTCCTGTTCTTGCCCACCACCTTGCCTGGCGCCAGGTTCTTAGCACCCAGCAACTGGTCGGTCTGAGTGCGCAGAGCCGTCCACATCTCTTGACCGGTGTTTTGACGGTCTCCAAGACAGATTAATTTCAGAACGGCTTGGTTTCTCTTGCACGTGATGCTACTCGTGGAGGATGAAGATCTGGACTCTGCACCATCCCTACAGTGTGGAAGAGAGTTGGCCGAGACCCATCACCCGAGGCACTGTCATGCACCAAACTCACCCAGTGAGCAGTCAGTGAGATGACCGTGCTTACTAGTCCATGACGCTGTAGTGAGATGGACTTTGGTGGACACAGATGCAGTACAACTGAGCTCTTTGCGGCAAACAGACGCACGGACTGCAATAAGAGTATTTAAAAGTTATATGGAGTAATATGGTGGCCTTCGCACCACTGACAAGAAGCGTAATTTACTATAAAATATTTCTAAAACAATATGCGTATAACTAAGCTCTTTGCAGCTAACAGACCCACAGACTGCAATAAGAGTATTTAAATGTTCTATGGATTAATATGGAGGCCTTCGCACCACTGACTACAGCCGTAATTTACTATCAAATATGTATAACACAATATGCGTACAACTGAGCTCTTTGCGGCAAACAGAAGCACGGACTGCAATTAGAGTATTTAAATGTCATATGGATTAATATGGCGGCCTTCACACCACTGACTACAGGCACAATTTACTATGAAATATGTATAACACAATTTGCGTACAACTGAGCTCTTTGCGGCAAACAGACGCACTGACTTCAATAAAACTATTTAAAAGTTATAGGGATAAGTTATGCCGGTTTTTGGGAACACTGACACGCAGTGATTGCAATAGAACTGAAAAAACAGGGACAAGTACACCTCCTATCACAGGTCTGCTGGCCAAAAGAGTGTTAAAAAGCAATGCCTTTTCAATTCAAGATCACGAAACACACTGAGCTGCAAAATATCTCCCTTCCTTTCAAAAGCCTCTCCTGCTGCCGATCCCCTGCACCAGGCACATTTACAAGCCTGGCAATGCCAACATTCAGGCTTTAAGGTGGTTGGGGTGAAAGTATTTTTTTTCTGCTCCCACACCTTGTACACAGAAGGCTGGCTGTATGGCGTGCAGGTCAGACTGATGGAAGGGGAAGGTGTAGGCTGTGTTGCTGGTGGTGGAAATCGGCCAACAGTGTCTGGGACTGGGGATGGTGCTTGCTCATGCCTCTCCGGCACATCGGCAGCAGAGGACCACTTGGGCTTGGAAGTGTCGGAGGAGGAGAAGCGAGCATAAGTGGTCACAATGGTTGGAAGCACAGGACCTGTGTCGCCTTTTTTCTCCAAGTGACTCTTCCACAGCAATTCATGCTTTACATGCATGTGCCTGTTCATGCTCGTGGTGCTTAAACTCTTTATATTCTTTCGACTGACGCGTCTGACGGCATATGATGTCATTCCTGCATATGATGTCACTCTGCGAATCTGAAGCTTGATCAAAAAAGGCCCAAATTCACAAGTCCTGGACATCTTCGACTGTGAAAATTTAGTAGCAGTGTTCCCGCTGCCACCACTGACTACGGCTGGCAGAGTAATGTCAGCGTACTTGTGCGGCCGCCCTCTCCCTTTCTGAAGCCGGACCCACACTGACACTCCCCCATCATCCTCCTCCTCCACTGATGATGCACTCGCCAGCTGCTGCTGAAAAGACCACGTTGGATCTGCAATGTCATCATCATCATCATCATCACAGGTGACTTCCAGTTCCTGACAGTCTACATCCTCAAGCTGTGGGGTAGAAGACCGCTTACTGCTTGATATTTCTGCCGACAGACCAGCTTCCTTCTCCTCCTCTGAGGGCCTCGGTGATTGGCCCTCACAGCTGACAAAATCAATCTCTTTGGCTTCTTGATCTTTTGAAATGCCTTCTGACCCCAACCGCATTGTGTCAAAGAGGTCTTCAGAATATGGATTATCTACAGTAGTCTGTATATTGGGTGACATTTGGGCTGTGTTTGCTTCAGGTCGGACTGATGATGACGGCATTTGTGGCCGTGACTGAGAGGACAAGGATGTAAAACCACTCGATGCATGTTGTGTTAACCACTGAAGAACAAATTGCCTACGCTCTTCTGTAATCAGATGCACAGGGATTCGACCAAGCGATGACAGGCTTGACAGTCCTGCAACTGACGATGTGCTCATGTGTGTGTTGTCCGGATCACTGGTAGAAGCACCTCATCTCATACTTCTAGTTCCACGTCCTACGCCCCTCCCTGCTCGCTTACCACCTATAGTTCTCTCCATGTTCAAAAAGCTAAATATTAAAAAGGTCAAGATTTGTTCACAGTCTTATTGAAGAACTGTACTCCAAAAGATTGCGAATCACAAGTGCTCTTGCATCCCTATAATTTGAAACTAGCGAATAGGATTAGAAATATAATTTTTTCTATGGGATATCTGTTGAATGGGGTCTTATGGAAAAACCCTGGTAGCAACACAGCAAATCTCAAATGTTCTTAAATCACTATAATTTGCAACTAGCAAAAAGGATTAGAAATAGAATTTTATCTATTGAATATCTGTTGAATGGGGTTTTATGGAAGAATGCTGGCAGCAAGACAGCAAATCACAAGTGTTCTTGAATCCCTATAAATTGCAATTAGCAATTAGGATTAGAAATATAATTTTTTCTATGGAATATCTGTTGAATGGGGTCTTATGGAAGAACCTTGGCAGGAACACAGCAAATCGCAAGTGCTCTTGAATCCCTATAATTTGCAACGGTGCTAACTGTGTCTTCTCCACTAGCTGTACCCTCAAAACAGCAGACATGAACTCTTGGGCACTCAGACTGAAGATAGGAAAAATGCAGTCAGCAATTTAAAACTCCCTAACTATTGCTGTGTATAATTCCCTAAGCCTGCTGTCCCCCACCCCCAAACTAATCTAACTAGCAGCTTATCCTGTCTAAAATCGGTGAGAAATGGGGTGCCTGCATGCATTCATGCATACACACACAGATAGCAGTGTGTTCAGTACAGAGTTTGAACTGGTAATGGCGTTCAACAGGAAATACAGTGTAATACATAGAACAGGGCCATGTGATTTTAGCAGCCAATGAGGTCCCTACACCCTCACTGGTGACGTTATTGGACACTTGTCTGCACTGATTGGATGGCGCCAAAACTACAGGAAGCAGCTCAAAACTAAACTAAAAAATGGCACAGCGAACGCATGTGTTGGACACGCAATTTAGTCGAACGAACCGAGAATAGCTCAGTTTGCTCAACACTAATTGACACACAAGTAGGAACAAAAAAATAAAGACGGGCAACATAAAATACCATGAGGGGGAATTAAAGGTTTCTCCTCTGGTTAACTGATGATTTTTTGGGAATGTGCTTTATTGTTTTCAAACAAAAATACAAAGCAAACAAAAAACAAACACATACCAAACACAAACTGTATGTTCCTACCGCTGACAGTTGCCAGTATAATTATAATGTGAAAAGAATTTTAACGTTACTAAATGTAATTTGCTCTTCTTTATAGACAAGTGGGAGGTATCTTGATTTGGCGGTGGATGTCGGCTGTGGGACTGGACGTTACACTTTGCCTCTAGCTCCTCACTTCAAGAAGTTCCTGGGAATAGACATCAGTGAATCCCAAATAAATATTGCTAAACAAAAGACTTTAGCCAACAATGTGTCGTACATGTAAGTAGTACTTGTAAGGAGTGTGAACGGAGTACATAGCTCGAGATGAGAGAACAGTAAAATGTTGGAGTTCAAACTCGAACCCCATTAAAGTCAGTGGGAGAAGATGTTTGGGTTAAATTTTTATATATATACAGGTGAGGATAAGCTGTAATTACCATCCATAACAGTAAACTGGATACATGGAACAACTTAGTGAAATAAATTTGGCTCTAAGAGTGACAGAAAAAAATTGAGAGGCTAAAATAATTCATTCCTTTCAATAGCGAACTGAAAAGATGAGGACAGCTTGCAAGCAGGGGCACAGCTATAGGAGATGCTGTGGTAGCAGCTGCTATGGGGCCTTGCACCTTGAGGGGGCACAAAACCCCCTTTGACACATAAGAAGACACCAGTATTGGAAATGGCACATGGTAACTGGCACGGGTGCCAATAGGGCAGTACGGGCAGTGACCCTAATCAAAAAGGGGCCCACTGATATGTTAAAAAGTAGGAACTAGTAACGAGTGGGGGCCCCATTTAATTTGGCTGTATGGGGCCCTGAAACTTTTAACAAATGACTGATGGCAGCCCTGCCTCTGCAGGCTGGACTAGATTAGACAGTACTATCATTGGTGGCAGCGAGAACATGCCAATGGAGAACACGGAGGTTCCAGTTCGACAAGATTAGGCAGCAATATCATTGGTGGCAGCGAGAACATGAAAATGGGGAACAGAAAGGTTTCAACTCGACAAGATTAGGCAGCAGTACCATTATAGGCAGCAAGAACATGCCAATGGGAAACTTCGAGGTTCAGGATAACAGGACTTAGTACATTTGGTGGTAGTACAGGTGGAGGCATTTAAAAAATAAATATTTGGAGGGCTACAAGCTGGAGGAGTAAGAGGTGTATGCAGTGCACATCAAGGTCATACAGGTGTATATTTCAAAATAAATTCAGCTGTAAGATTTGTAAATCTAGCTATTGGCAGCAATTTCTAGAAGGAGCAGGCACAAGAACTACATACAAAAGATATAGTGTAGTTTAAATGTGTATTTCACATTGTCAAGAAGATGTGCTACAGTTTACTAGTCAGTGACATCGGCAACCGGGGCAACAAAATGGTCAGAGATCCATGCTTCATTCATTTTCAAAAATATCAAATAATCCACATTGTCAGGGGAAAGACATTTGTCAGTTATCATCCCGCCAGCTGTGCTGAATGTGCGTTCTGAGATAACGCTGGCTGCTGGGCAAGATAAAATTTGTATGGCGTATCGAGCAATCTCAGGCCATTCAAACAGTTTGGGTACCCAGAAGTTGAATGGGTCCAGATTAAGTCCAAAAACATCGATATTGAGCCGCAGGTAGTCATGGACCATGGTCTCAAGGCGGTATCTGTGTGTCTGAATGCTGCCCTGCCCTGCAGGCGTTGGTGAGGTGGTAAAAATCAATTGCCAAATGTCACCCAATAGGGTTCTGTCACACTGCCTTCTGCATCTATTTGCCATTCTACTGCTGCCGGTTTGCTAACATTGTTCCATTGTGACATTAGAATTTGAAAACACAAAAGATGTCTTGAGTTGGTCAATGAGCACGGTCTCAAAATCCTGCATTCTACTGTCAATTTGTGTGGGTGGAAGGAAATTGCTCACTTATTTCTTGCAATGTGGATCAAGGAGGCTGGCCACGCAGTAATCGCTGTTCATTTTTATTGTCTTGATGCGTGGATCATGTTGCAGGTAATGTAGCATCCAAGCACTCATGTGTGAGATGCTGCCGGGATATCCCAAGCCTCGGGCTCCAGGAACACTAATGGGATCTTCCTCCTCTTCCTCCTCCTGTAAACTGTGCCAACCTCTCACCACTGAAGGGTAATCAGTACCGGTGGTGTCCACCCCGGCCTCCTCCTCCTCCTCCACTTCCTCATCCTGACTGTCACCAGAGCCCTGGCTAGCCTTATGCGCTCTACTCTGTGAACTGAACTGCCGTTCTGCACCCGCCCTCAACCTAGAACCACTGCCTAAAGAAGACTTTAAGGCTCTGTGTCCACCTCCTCCATCACTGCTGGGACCTGCTGCCGCAGAGTGCCTAATACTTGTTCCAGTAAAAATATAACCAGAACGGTCATGCTGACAAGGGCATCATCCCGACTGACCATTTTGGTGGCCTCTACAAAAATTCTCAGGATGTTGCAGAGATCCTACAACTGAATCCACTCTCTATGGGTCAAAACCCCAAGGTCCGCACCACTGCTAGTCAGGCCATGCAACATTTCATACTGCATAATGGCATTATGCTGCGGCCACAATTGCTGAAGCATGTGGAGGGTGGAATTCCAGGGTGTTGCCACATCACATATCAGACGGTTGATGGAGAGGCCCAGATCGCTGCAACTCTACCCATCATGCCGAAGCAGGGTGCGAACGCCGGAAGTGTGATCTAAGACCTCGAGCCTTCCTCAGCAGACAGACAGTCAAGACCCGGGTAGTGCTTGAGAAATTTCTGCACAACCTGGTTCATGATGCGTGCCAGGCAAGGGATGTGCGTAAGTCTACCAATCTTAAGTGCAGCAAGGATATTGCTCCCGTTGTCATACACCACCTTGCCTGGCGCCAGGTTCTTAGCACCCAGTCACTGGTGAGTTTGAGTGCGCAGGGCCATCCACGGGTCTTGACCTGTGTGTTGATGGTCATCAAGACAAATTATTTGTGAAAACCTAGTTCTGGTGTTCCCGCCAGCACCACTGACCACGGCTGGGGGAGTAATGTCAGCGGACTTGTGTGACCGCCTTCTCCCTTTCTGAGGCCAGACCTGTAGTGACACAACCCCATCATCCTCTTCCTCCTCCACAGATGATGCGCTCGCCAGCTGTTGCTGAAAAGATCAAGTTGTCATCATCATTACAGGTGACTTCCTTTTTTCGACAGTCTACATCCTCAATCTGCGGGCTAGAAGCCACAGGCACTGCGAGGCACCACTGACCACTCGTTATTTCTGCCAGTGGACTAGCTTCCTTCTCCTCCTCTGAGGGCATCAGCGATTGGGCATCATAGCAGACAAAATCATCCTCCTTGGCCTCTTGATATTTTGAAATGCCTTATGACCCTAACCGCATTGTGTGATCAAAGTGCTCTTCAGAATATGGATTATTTGGAGTGGTCTGTATATTGGGTTTTGACATTCGGCCCGTGTTTGCTTCAGGTTGGATTAATGATGACGACATTTGTGGCCGTGATTGAGAGGAAGTGGAGGTAAATCCGCTGGATGCAGGGTCTGATAACCACTGAAGAACAGATTGGCGACGCTGTTCAGTAATGAGATGCACAGGAAATGAGCAAGCACTGACGGCCTGGCAGTCTTGTGACTGAATGATGTGCTCGGTTGTGTGTTGTCTGGAGAACTGGAAGGAATGCCTTGTCACGAACCTCTATCTCCACTTCCTATGCCCCTCCTTGCTCGCTTACTGCCTCTAGTTCTCACCATGTTCAAAAGCTAAATATTATAGCTCTGCTCGTGGCACAAGATACAGTGGGCGGAAAAAAGTATTTAGTCAGCCACCAATTGTGCAAGTTCTCCCACTTAAAAAGATGAGAGAGGCCTGTAATTGACATCATAGGTAGGCCTCAACTATGAGAGACAAAATGAGAAAACAAATCCAGAAAATCACATTGTCTCATTTGAAAAAAAATTATTTGCAAATTAGAGTGGAAAATAAGTATTTGGTCACTTACAAACAAGCAAGATTTCTGGCTCTTCAGACCTGTAACTTCTTTAAGAGGCTCCTCTGTCCTCCACTCATTACCTGTAGTATTGGCACCTGTTTGAACTTGTTATCAGTATAAAAAGACACCTGTCCACAACCTCAATCACACTCCAAACTCCACTATGGTGAAGAAGACCAAAGGGCTGTCAAAGGACACCAGAAACAAAATTGTAGTCCTGCACCAAGCTGGAAAGACTGAATCTGCAATAGGCAAGCAGCTTGGTGTAAAGGAATCAACTGAGGGAGAAATTAGAAAATAGAAGACATACATGACCACTATCATGCACACAGGTGCAGTGGGCAGCAATGGTTGTAGAGCAGGGGTGTCAAACTCATTTTCACCGGGGGCCACATCAGACTCACTGCGTACCTTAAAGGGCCGACATAATTTTAGAACTGTATAAATAGAACTTCTCCTTAACTGTTACATTTGTATAGTGTTGCTATTATAATTAGCCCTTTCAGGGCAACCAGGAAGAACATATTGCCCCCTGTAGATGGATAGGTATATATGTCCCTTGTAAGTAAATAAGTGGGTATAAAGTCCCCTGTAGATGACAGGTATATCTGTCCCCTGTAGGTAGATTGGTATTTTTCCCCCTGTAGGTAAATATAAAGCTCTCTCTAAATAAGTAGTTATATATACCTACCTATCAACAGGTATACAACCCCCTGTTGATAGGTAGGCATAGGTGTCCCCTGTAGGTATATATGCCCCCTGTAGGGAAACAACTCCTTGTCTGTACTCATAGTCATATGCTTATTGCAAATGCAAAATGCAGGGTGGGCCTAGGAAGGGAAAAAAAGGATCCACTGCTGTTCAAAACACTCCTCCGGTTTATTTATTGCTATCGGTGTGCCATATCCAGGTCCCCCCCCCCCCACCCCTTACTGCTTTGGTGAGAAAGGGAGTGACAGTGGACATAGGCAGCTAAAAGGTACAGGCACTGCTGAGGCACCATGACTTACCCAGAGACGCTTCTGCTCTCTTTGCCTCTGCCTCTGTTCTCCTTTCCTCTGCTCTCCATGCACCAGCACATAGTGACCGAATAATATTGCCACACCATGACCACATATCACCACCACATAGTGAGCAAATAATACCGCCACCCCATGACCATACATCACCACCGCATAGTTACTGATTAATACTGCCACATATCACCACCACAAATTGACTGAATAATACCACTACTGAATATAAGCCATTATACTACAGCCAATATTACTGGCATATTTTGAACCCACAGAGATGGATACCAATTGTACAGAGGCTCTGCAGACATATAATAAATTACAATAAAGTTACATTCAGGGACTTACAGAAGACGTCTCGGAAGAGTTGTTCTCTCTTTTTCTCCTCCATCCAGCCTAGACCACCATGATGTTTTCTCCCAGCCACGATTCTTCACTGTAGAATTTACAAAAAAAAATTAATCTTAGGGCTCATCCCCACGGTACAGGACAAATACCGGTCAGTTTCTCTGACCGGTATTTGTCCTGTTTTAGTGCCATCCCCATGGCCTCCGGGGGACTGCTTTTCTCCGCGATGAGCGGAGAAAAGCCCTCCCCCTTTCCATTGATATGTTCATATTCTGTCTAAAAACTGGAGATAAGAATGAACATGTTCAATGTTTGTCGGGTGGAAAACCTGTGCAGTAGGGACTGCTGCACAGGTTTTCCATAGCGGCCAGGTGTGTTAGTTTGCGGACGGTTTTTCAGACGGTCTGCAAAACTGCAAACCAGTGCCGTGGGGACATGCCCTTAGACTCTTCACTTTTATCAGCGCTTCTCTATCAATTTCTCTCTCTATACAAACTCCCCATCTATAGCGCCCCAAATGTTAATAATTACCCCCTTATGCTCCAAACAGTAAAAGTGCCCCCAAACGGCTATGGGGCTTCCACTTGTGCATCACGTTTTAGTCTTGTTTTGTATATCAATATAGGAAGTAATTAAATTCCCTAAGACAGTATGTAGTTACACCCCCAAACTAGGTATACAGTCCTCAATTAGGTAGGTGAATAGCGCCCATTAGGTTGTTAGAGTTATATGTCCCCCAGTAGGTAGAAATATAGGTCCCTATTATGTAGTTATATAGGCTCATGTAGCCTAAATAGTTAGGTAGTTATATAGGTCACTCAATAGGTAGAAATATAGGTCCCTATTATGTAGTTATATAGGCTCATGTAGCCAGGTAGTTGCCCTCTGTAGCCAGGTAGCTGCCCCCTGGTAGCCAGGTAGTACTATGCCTCCTGCAGCCAGGTAGTTGCCCCCTGTAGCCAGGTAGTAATATGCCCCCTGTTGCCAGGTAGTAATATACCCCCCTATAGCCAGGTAGTAATATACACCCTGTAGCCAGGTAGTAATATAGCCCCTGTAGCCAGGTAGTAATATAGCCCCTGTAGCCAGGTAGTAATATAGCCCCTGCAGCCAGGTAGTAATACTCTTCCTGCAGCCAGGTAGTAATATGCCTCCTGTAGCCAGGTAGTAATATGCCTCCTGCAGCCAGGTAGTAGTCACACACAGCCAGGTAGTAGTCACACGCAGCCAGGTAGTAGTCACACGCAGCCAGGTAGTCACCTCCCAATGGTCTGTGCGACCATGTCCGGGAGCTGGTGAACAGTGTAGGCGGCGTGACGCCATCATGCTGCTTATGCCGGCATACAGCTCCCGGGTTCTCCTGGGGCAGAAGCAGAGGCTTCCGACTGAGGAGACCCAGCGTTGCAGGGGTCGTGAGTAAACCTGCGCTTCACACCCTCTGTGACGCCGATGTGTATGTACAGCGCTCACTGAGCGCTATATATACATGGGAGAAGGCAGGAAGGTAATGATCCGTCCTGCCACCTCCCTGCAAAAGCGCTGAATGCGCCGTTTATGCTGCACGCTGTTGTGAAACGGCCGTACAGAGCCAAGGGTTTTGGGGGGCCAAAGGCCGGGACAACAAAAGGGGCGACCCCGTGTTGAAATTTGGTGATTGTCTACTTGAATGTCAAAATATAAGTAACCTGAGTAACAAGTCAAGAGTCAAACATGTATAAGTGTACTGCCGCATCAAAACCATTAGCCTACAAACTGCGAAATGAAGACTTTTGTATGTTTCCCCAAGCATTTCCCTTGAGAGTACAGTACATGAAATTTTTGGCATTGCAAATGGACAGGGGGTTTTTATTACTACCCATCCCCCCCCATGAGGGCATCAGGACCGACCTCCTACCAGGGTTCTTAAAAGTTTTGAAAATTTTTGCTAATATAATTAGAAGATTAAACTGTGTGGCACATGGCAATCCTTTCTTCTGTCTATAGGGTGGTTTCCGGCTGGAAGTTACCCAGGGAGAAGTTTTGGACCTGGTACCCCGGGTCTTGCGCTCATTGGGTTAAAATTTAGATAAATTTTTTTCAGGAAACAGTTCGAGTACTAAAGACAAAAGGATGCCTGGCTATTCTGCTTGTTATCCGGGCTGGAGATTGAATACAAGGGTTTTCCCAAACCCCAAACGAAGTAATGTCAGAGGTAAAATATTGCAGAAAGATTTTGCACCCTTTATTTTGTGCACTAGCAGTCTTTTGTGTAATAATTCACACTTTCTTGTCTTGATATTTTACTAGTGTTCAAATTGTGTCTCTTTCACTATACAACTGCCCCAGTTTTTTAAACCCCTAGCTTTGATTTTGGGGGTGATTTTTCTTTCTCTAAAGAGCAGATGGACATGGTTTGCATATATTTGAATACGGCAGTGTGGGTCTAATATTTTTTGGAGTCACTAGAGAAAATGATTCTGAGAATCCAGTCTTCACTAATATAAAACATGTGCATATTCACATTTAAACCATTATGCATCACACTTATTTTTTTTTTATGCTTTTTTCACAGTGGTGTCCTAAGAGCCCAAAACTATTTTTCTGTTTCTGTCCATGTATGGTGGCTTTTTCAAGTTGACTATTTTAATGACACTGTTTTGGGGTAAATTTAACAGCAGGTGTGTTCCATTAGTTACAGCTGGTACCTGTCTTCAGCGGCCAGGACTGGAGATAACTCTGATCCCAGCTGTTTAACTACTTAGATGCTACAGTTAATGCGGCTGCAGCACCTTAGCGGTTATGCAGTCCCAATCGGTTTCTCTGCAACGCATCCATTGGAAGCCGAATGGCAATTACAGCAGCTGGGAGCCTAAAGAAGGCTTTTTTGCCTGCCATCTTACTGCCCCTATTACATCTGCCAGAGACCGTCTAATACAAGAGCTCTAATTGCAAATTTATTTTTCAAATACATTTGTATTGCAAATATTTTTAAAATTTTTCATCCCCTTATGGTGAAGCCCCCCTTAAAAAGGGCCCACAAGTTTAAAAGGGTAAAAATTTTTTAAAAAAAAAAGTAAAGAAAAAAAATTCTAAACCCTCCCCTTTTCCCCATTGTACAAATAAAAAAATACACATTTAATATCTGATTTATCAATATATGACCTTAGATATTCTTCATAAAAACCCCAAACCCAAAATTTTTCCCATTTTGGGGGTTTTTGTGTAGGGGGGGGGGGGGGGTTTTTTGTTTTTCCAAAAAATTTGGGGAATAAAAAGTTATCCAATAGCCCTAGGTGTCCAAAAATGGCCCCAGTAAAAAAACCACCCCTCAGTCCCCACTAAATCCATAAAGACAGAAAAAAAAAAAAAAAAAAGATATTATCTCAGAAAATGTATATTTATACCACAACTCCCAAAAAATAATTTGGGACAATTGTTCCCTTTTTCCCCTTCAGGGAGTAAGGAGAGAATAGTTGGAGGTGCCCCTGTATCAGGGCCCGTGCCAGGGATTTAAATTTTTCCCGAGGGGAGGGGAGGAGGGGTTTGGTACAATATTTGCCCTATTTTCTTGAGGCGCTAAAATGTCTTGTCCCGACCCTGGGAGGTAGTACAGGCTTAAAAAACCCTTAATAGTAGTTGTCTTAAAACCCACACGCTTTTTTTGGTAAGGGACATGTGGAGGTTTTTGGGATTTTTAAGGCACATCTGCACTTTGAGATGCATAATTTACTTATTTTTCTGTTAACATATCCAACTGAAGGCTTGTTTTTAAAGGGGTCTTTTCCCCTACTGTTTCAGGGAGCCTGTCTTAACAGCCAGCTTCAGACTTGCATTTTGGTAAAGCTGGTGTAGCTCTTTTGGTAATTGGCAAAAAGCTTGTTTTCCCCGTGAGCTTTTAAACAGGAATGAGCATATCTCACAATTTTTAGCTATTGCAAGAGGGAAATAGACCTGCCTCAAACAACACAAACAACTTTCATTACCCGGACAGCCTAAACCGCCCCCATGAATTTTTTAGAAATTGCCCCATCCGCTCTAGCGACTGCACCAAAACTTGGGTGTTATGGGGTCTCTAAATTCGGGGATATCCCTTTTTACCCCATGGGCCATTCCAAGTCTGATTGTTTTACATGAACCCATTAAATAGTTTAAAGACAATGTTCTATGATATACCTCATCAATGGTTGTACAATGCCCGTATAATTCCAGCCATGGAGAAAATACTCTGTTTTGCTAACAAACCAAGACTGATATTTTCAGGTTCAGATCAAATAATACTGCCACATATGACCAATTAACACTGCATGTGACTGAATTCCGCCGTACGTTTTAAATATAAAACTTACACTCCTCCAATATTCCGCCTACTGCCCCTTTTGGGGGTGTACCAGTTGTACACAGGCTTCAGACTGTTTCCCACCAAACAGTGACCATTGGGGGGTAGATAGCAGTTGAAAACCCAGGTCCTGAAAACATAAAAGGATTCAGTACAGTTACATTTAGTGATTCACAGATGAAATTTCTCCGAGGTCATTCTTTTCCTTTTCCATTATTCCAGTACATGCTACTTCTCTTGGCTAAGCCATGTCCTGCGAAAAAACCAAAAAGTATTTTGGGATTTTACTTTCCCAGCCCTCCCTAGTTTTATTAACCTCTGTAAAAAACTCCCCCTGGGGTATGGGTGGATGGAGTGATATGGAGCAATAGTCGGTTATCAGGGGCAATAGAGTACTAGGTGAGGGTTGTATCTTGTGTTGGCATTAGGCCACAGGGATGGGAGAGGAGGTACAGCCACAGTTTACTGGCACAATCTTGTCAGGAAAAACAGAAAACCAACCCTTCGGAGATTGTGGTGTGCTGTGGCCTGTACTCCCAGATAATCAGTCACAGCCAGGACCTTCGGGTTGCAGGGACTAATTATGATTATTAAAATAAAAAAGGGCAGGGAAAGTTTTTTATTTTTTTTTACTGTGTTTTTCATCTTTTTTTCAGTGTTTGTAGGGGACAAATGCCTTTTCATTACTATTGCTATGGCTTGGCGTCAGCCTGTAGTGTTTTTTGGGCCCCTAGGAAAAACAATGCCGTCACTTTTTCCCCGTACCCCAAAGCTTCAGGGGTATGGGAAAGCGCCGGGGGTTACCATCAGAGGGGAGTATCATCTAATATGATGGTCCGCTTCTGGTTTGATTGCAGGCTGGTACTTTGAGAATGGAAATTGACCACTATTCATGGACCTTCCCATCTTAATAACTGCACATTTTCAATATGTGTATAACAATCACATAATGGTAGTATAAAAAGTTTTTTTATTTCATAAAATACAACTAATATATCACAATTCCAAAGGGGAAGAACAGTGATTATCAGAAACAGAGGGGACACTAACTGATGTTTTTGATATAATCACTAGTACCTAGTGTGGCCGGGCGACCTTAGGCGGTCGCATGTTTTCTGCACTAGGGGTACGTCGGGGCCTGGTAGAAAAATCCACCGATGGAAGGTCTCGGTGGGGGAAGTCAGTTTTTGCGGTCAGCAACATTAGTTCGACACTCATATCTGTATGGCTGTGTCCCGCCTTATGGGGGGGCTTTCCCGAACACTGGTTTGGATGGGTGGCTGTTCCCATGTTCCCATGCCCCCACCTTCCAGTTCTGGGATTTACCAGGCCTATAAAAGCCTGGTACTCTGGGTTATCTGGGAGTGTGGTCAACTGCAGTATGGAGAAGCAGTGGAGCTGGTGAAGTGAGTGCTGGACGGTAGGTCCTGACCGCAGGTTAGTGAGGCACTCACTAATGTTTAGATAGTGGCTAGACGGCCAAGGATTTTATTTGTGTTTTGTTTCTGTACATCCTCCTGTTCCTAAATAAAACTGGTTGAAGCCAGTTAAACGGAAGCCCCCGTGTCTGAGTGCCAATATTCCGTTTACCAAAGACAGCGATCCAGGAGCGAAATACCCCCAGGACGGCCCAGGAGGATGCCCAGATAAGAGTCTCAGCAACCTAATGTTGCTGACCCACAACATCTGGTTTCCCCCACCGAGACCATGCCATCGGTGGCACGTTTCTACCAGGTCCCCTGACGTACGCCATCTAGTGTCAGCACCATGCGACCGCCTAAGGTCGCCTGGCCACATATTCTCCCCCATTGATAAAGGCCGTAGGCCTTGATCACCCTGTACAACCCTTCCTCCAGGGTCAAAGCTCCTACACAGGTCCAACTTCATCTCTCCCGAAGTGGACCCCTCCTTCGATGGGTGATACGGCCTCCTGGCCACAGGACATCCACTCCAGCAGTCCTCAGGTTGGTTGCCCATAGCAACAGATTTTCCCACTTCTGGCTTTGTATCCTCCTGGACATCAACAGTCCATGTTAACCCCAGACACTCCACAATCTCCTTCTTAAGTTTGGAGTAGTTTCTACTGTCCTGCAGGGATAAACCACAGTACACCCTCTGGGTTCTGCCAGTCAGATAGGGCGCCAGGACATCTGCCCACTGCTCTAGAGGTAACCTCTCGCTTACTGTCACCCGCTCAAACGCTGTAAGGAAGACCTCTACATCTTCCTCTGCAGTTATCTTCCACATTGCCCTCTGTACAGCACGTCGGGCTCTCACATCATCGTGTGCAGTCTCCCTTGGTGACACAGCCTTTCTCTCTCTTCAGCTGTGCCTGGAGCCTTTTATTATCCTCCCGCATGGTGGCAGTCAGCTGCTCAGACTCCTTCATTGACTGTTTCAGCTGGGCAAGGAGTTCCTCCATGGCCAAACAAAAAAATTTCCAGTAGCAGCAACACAGTCTTTTTAACACACACAGTCTTTTTTAAGCACCGCTTCACAATTAGGTTACTGGCCCTTTAAATGTTGCTGCAGCAACTTTATGCATTTTTTCCATGCATCACATCCTATTCCAGCTGTGCCAATCTTGCCCAGGTCATGCCAATTATGCCCACGGAACGTCCACCAATTGTAACGCTCCACTCACATCTGGGCGTCCTCCTGGGCCGTCCTGGGGTATTTCGCTCCTGGATCGCCGTCTTTGGTAAACAGAATATTGGCACTCAGACACAGGGGCTTCCGTTTAACTGGCCTCAAACAGTTTTATTTAGGAACAGGAGGATGTACAGAAACAAAACACAAATAAAATCCTTGGCCGTCTAGCCACTATCTAAACATTAGTGAGTCCCTCACTAATCTGCGGTCAGGACCTACCGTCCAGCACCGCCAGCACTCACTTCACCAGCCTCCATTGGTACCGACTTCCTCAAGCCTGGGGGATAAGAGCCTCCTCTCACCAGCTCCACTGCTTCTCCATACTGCAGTTGACCACACCCCCAGATAACCCAGCTTTTATAGGCCTGGTAAATCCCAGAACTGGAAGGTGGGGGCAAAGGAACATGGGAACAGCCACCCACCCAACTGCAGCTGTTCCGGGAAAGCCACCCCATAATGGCTGGACATCAGCCATACTACATATGAGTGTCAGCAACCTAATGTTGCTGACCGACAACATCTGACTTCCCCCACCGAGACCATGCCATCGGTGGCACGTTTCTACCAGGGCCCCTGACGTACGCCATCTAGTGTCAGCATCATGCGACCGCCTAAGGTCGCCCGGCCACACTAGGTAAAATGCAGGACAGAATAAATAGAACCATAGTGGAGTATATGTGATTAAATTATTCTTGGTTTTTTATGAACAAAAAATTAAAAAGTTAATAAATTTGCATTAGTCCCCATCCCAATGCCCCACAAAAGTGTTTTACTTGTGTATATTTTATATGGTACTGAGTTTATAGTGACAAGAGGTTAATGACAACTTGCGGTGAAAAAAAAAACCTTTCTGGTGGCTAGTAAAAAAGGAAAAACCTGTATTAAAGAAAAAAAAACCTATAGATGGGGCATTACCCAGCTTTCCTGGATGCTGACTAGACTATTCAGTGCCTGTCAATGCTGGGTTACATCCCCCACAGCATCCACCCAGGAAAGCTTTGTATCCCACAGATATACAAACAGTGGAATGAACACCCGGCATCTGGGGTTTCGGGGCCGTCCCCGGGGATCCCTAGGACATATGCCGAAATGTAGGATTCCTGCCAGTCATCCCGGATTGGCGCGACATTATTGCCAAATTGGGAGTGTCCTGCTGAAATTGGGATGGTTGGGAGGTATGCGGGGAGTGCGGGGATGTTTGAAAAATGCTAGGGCAAAAAGGCTACGGAGTTTTTTTTACTAAATAACACTTAGCAGAAAGTGACCTCACCATGTGTAGCATGTGAGGAAAAGCTGTGGAGGAGGGGAGAAATTTAATGGCTTATTGTTTCCCTTTTAAAACCGCCTGGGAAAAGGTTTTGGTTTAACCTCCCAAGTGAAGAGCTGCTGGAGGTTTATGGGGTAAGCGGCACCCGGGAAAGCATAAAGAGACATACCCTGAAGCCATGACAGGCCCTTCTGGTGGGCTTCTTGCATAGGAAGTAGGAAAACCCGGGGCCCCGGGAAAGGCATTGTGGGAAGGTTGTGGGCTTAGCGGGATCCACAAGGCTCCACCCCCTCTCCCTATCAGAGCAATGTGAGGAGCCAGGATGTCAGCAGGACAGGTGAGTGCAGGAAGGGGTGTGCGTGTGGGGTGGCTGAGTGTGTGTGCTTGTGTGTGCGTGTTTGAAATGCCAGCTCATCCACAATATTTCAGCAACCGAGGTTGTATCCACATGTGTCCCGTCTAGCGCAAGATGTATAACGAATGCAGGATTTGTAGAAAATGATACAGCGGTTCAGCCACGGAAGTCCATAAATAAAACTTAATGAGATTTATTTAAAGCCATTAAAACGCCAGCTTCCTCAGCAATACTAAGTTCCAGCTAACACACTTCGGGTAAAAAACGGGACCTTACTCATAGGTTATTTAGTTTGTAGGGGAGGGATTGGTGTTTTTTCAGTTGTGTGCGAGGGGGGGGGTTGTGTGGGTTTTTGGTTTTTTGGGGCAAGGGGGGTTGGGTGCCCCCACTTATCTTCTCCCCCCTTGCCCCTTTTTCCCCTGCCCCCTGCAGTCTGTCTTTTGGAAATCTCAGGAGGCAAGGGGGACGGGCCCAGGAAGGGGTTTTTAAGTTTCCCCTTGCTCCCTTTTCTCCTACCTCCTGGGTCTGTCTTTGGGGGGGCCTGAATACAGATTGCGGGGGGCAAGAGGGCCCCCTTGTTTCCTGCCCTTTGCTCTGTCCCCCTCCCTTTGCGGTCTGTCTTTGGCGGTGCGGGGGGGCAGGAGACGGGCCCCAGCTATTATAGTTATTCAGCATCCAGGAAAGCTGGGTTGGGCACTCCATCCCCCAAAGGTGGCAGTCAGTATTCCCATTCCCTGCAAAACTGGATGTTACCTGTGGGGGGATGGGTGTCCCCAAACTTTTCCCGGGGTGTTGGGGGGTTGGGGTATTAGCCCAAATGTTTGAGTGTTTCTGCTTGTTTTTTACTGGTTTTCCCTTCAGATTCGGTGGACTAGTTTGGAAAAAACCCTTTGATTTTTTTTTTAAATAAAAAGGTTTTTTTGTGGGTTTTTTTTCCCCTATAATTTTCCAGGATAGTAAGGGGGAGGATTGTCGACGCTCTTCATTACCATCGGCGGGCTTGGCGTCAGGGCCCGCGATGTTTGTTGTTGCCCAAAGGGTGGGGCCCCTAACCCCCTGTCACCCTTTTCCCCGTACCAATGCAAAAGGGGGACGGGGAAAAAAACCGGTAACCCTCAGAAGCGGGGCCTCTAATGTAAAGTCCACTTTTGGAGCAGCTGCAGGCTGGTTTTTTTTAGAAGGGAAGGGTTCCAGTTTCTATGGTTCTTCCCTTTTTGGGAAAAAATCAGGCCCGCAAACCCTTGGTTTTACCTTTGGTGGTTTTGGAAAATAAGGGGAACCCCCTGTTTTTTTTCAGAAAATGTATTTATTTAATGAGAATTTAAATCTTGACATCCACTGTAATTATAACAGGAGTTACCCACTTTAACCCCTTTTAAAGGGCCCTTTGGGCCCTTTGCATCCCTTCAGGTCGTTTTTGGGGGGTTTGCCCCGGAAAGTATGCATACGTCCTGAGGAAAAGCGCGAAAATTAAAGCAGAGTTCCGGGGATCGGAAACGGGGGGTCACTGTATATTACAGTGAATTCCCCCGCGTCGGCCCTGGACCGCAATTTACCCCCGGGGGGGGGGGGGCCGTTAACCCCCTTTAAATTTTGCGCCATCGGTCGCAATTAATTTAAAAGAGGCGCAGGAGGAGCGATCTCCTCCTGCGTCTGTCGGGGCAGCAACTGCCCCGGATCGCGAATGCGTTTCAGTCTTGCCCTTGAAAGACAGCTGGAGGGCACAGAATGCCTTCCCGGTTGTCTGTGGGCTTACGATGCCGGCCCTTTCCCCGTGGGCAGGCCCGGACTTGGGCGGGCAGTTGTCTAGGAACCCGTTTAACAAAAAAAAATGGTGTGCATTTTATTCCTTTTTTGTTTTAGGGATCTGAAGATTCTCATTCAAACCCTATGGGGAAAAGTAAAAAGAAAAAAGTGTAAAAAATAAAAAAAAATGAAAAAAAAAAAGGGAAAACACAAACACGAAAAATAAAAAAAAAAAACCGTAAAACTGCCCTTTTCCCCTTTTCAACGCCCCAAAGCCCAAAAAATCAAAAATAAATAAAGGGACCCATATTTGGGGATCGCAGGTGCGTAACGGCCTGCCTATAAATATGTCATGTTAATTTAAAGGTACGGTGAACGCCCTAAAAAAAAAAAAAAAAAAAAAACACAGAATTAAAATTTTTGTTCATCTGCAGCACAAAAAATGGAATAAAAATGATCAAAAACCCTATAAAAACCCAAAATTGTCCAATTTAAAAAGTCAGTTCATCCCCCAAAAGAAAAAAGTCCTAACCAGCTCTGTATACGGAAAAATAAAAAAATTTGGCCCCAAAATAGGATTAAATTTCTTTTACACATAAAAAAACCTTTTTTTTTTTACAAGTCTTCAAAATAAAAAAATAAAAATATATAAAATTTGGGGATCGCCATAATCGTATGACCCACAGAGTTAAAGAATTTTACGGTTTCTGCAAGTGAGCGGTTTAAAAAAAAAAACATTACTAGGATTGCAGTATTTTCTTCACTCTGCCTTCCAAAAAAACGGATTTAAAAGATCAAAAGCTTTCCCCAAAAAAAAAAATACCCAAAAAAAACCAACTCTCCCCCAAAAAAAAACCTTACATGGCTCCATACACAAAAAAATAAAAAGTTTTGGCTCTCAAAATGGCGATGCAAAAAATGTGTTTTCCTGTTTGAATTTTTTTTTTTATTTTTTACTGCTTTTTACATAAAAACATTTTTATTAAAATTGGGTATTGCTGTAATCGTATCGCCCTGTGGAAAAGCAGCATGTCCATCTAACGCGGTGACGTATAAAAATAAAAAAAACCACGGGATTGCGTTTTTTTCAAAACGCTCAAAAAAAACTTAATAAAAATAAACAAATTTTGTATGCCCCCATAATGGTACCAAAAAAAGCTCAATTCCCCCAAAAAAAACAAGGCCCTACGCAGAAAAATAAAAAAAGTTAGACTGTCAGAATTTGGGAAAAATAAAAACCAATTTTTTATAGACCTATTTTTATTTTTAAAAGTAAAAAAAACATAAAAAAACTAAAAAAATTTAACATTGCGGTCCGACCCCCACAGAAAAGTTATCCACATTTACACTGCACGGCCCCAAAAAACAATTGGAACTTTTTTTTTTCCCCCATTTTATGGCCCAAATGCAAAAAAGAAACGAGGGAATATCTGTGTGCCCAAAAGCCAATACACCTTATATGAACCCATGAGGGGTTTTTGAATTTTAAAACGGGGCGCTTCGAAGATTTCCAGTTCTGGTTCTTTGGGGGCTTTGCAAATGCGACATGGCCCACCAAATCTGCGCCCAAAAACCAATAGCCCCCCCCCTTGAAAGCCCTGCCATGCCCCCAACAGCAGTTACCCATACATCCCAACTCTCCCGTTTTTGGCGGGGGGCCCGCTTTTTGGGGTCCCCCCCCCCCCGGGGGAGTTGGCTTCCCTCCCGCCGCATGAGGCGGGGGGGGCCCTTTTAAATTTACCGCGGGCGCAAGATAGCGCTGGTGCGCTACTCTTGCGCCGCGGACCGCTCCTACAGGCGGGGAACGGCCGAAAGCGGCCGCTCACCCCCCCGCGGTCTCACTGTGCGGGAGGAGGCGGAGGATGCTCCCCCTCCCCCCTCTCCCGTATGTACGGCGCCCGGGGTGTGCGCCGACATACAGGTCAACGGCGCAGGGGGGAAAGGCGCCGGCTCAGGGGGTGAGTGCGGCTGCTCTCACTTCCCCCCGCGCCGCTGAAAAGACGGGGCAGGAGCTGGCCCCTTTCGGGGCCTGGTAAGGTAAGTGGATTTATATTTTTATTTTTATTACTTTAGGGGGGCCCACCTGGGAACAGAGAGGGGAACTACCGGGAACAGAGGGGGGACACCCGGCAACAGAGGGGGCACTCCTGGCAACAGAGGGGCATCTACCTGGGAACAGAGGGGACATCTACCCGAAACAGGGGCACTACCTGGGAAAAAGGGGGGACACCTGGGGTAACAGATGGGGGCATACCTGGCAACAGAGGGGGCACTCCCCGGAACAGAGGGGGCACCTTGGGAAAGAGGGGACACTCCTGGGCAACAAGGGGGGACTACCTGGCTAACAGATGGGGGCACTACCCGGTAACAGATGGGGGCACTACCCGGCAAAAGAGGGGGGCCCACCCGGGAACAGAGGGGCATCTCCTGGGAAAGGGGGACATCTACCCGGCAAAAAATGGGGCATACCTGGCAAACAGATGGGGGATACCCTGCAAAAAGTGGGGGCACCTACCTGGCTGACAATGGGGCACCCCCTGGCTAAAAATGGGGGCACCTACCTGGGTAACAAGGGGGCACCCCCCTGGCTAACAAAGGGGGACTACCTGGCTACAATTTTTGGGTCTACCTGGCAAAGAGGGGGCATCTACTTGGGTACAAGGGGGCATCTACCGCCTGTAAGGGCCACCTGGTTTTGGGGGCTACTACCTCTATAAGGGCATCTACCCGGCTTTTTTCCAAAACCCTTATGCAGTTTGGTGGGGGGGGTGTGGCTTTTTTGAAGGGCGTGGCATACAACAAGAGGGCGTGTCCGCCCACTAAATTCTCCGCTTTTTCATTTCGAAAGTTGGCAAATTTTGGTTTACACCCCTGTGGGAATTAGCCAACGGAGGCAGTCCTTAAAAAGGAACACTGCGGATTTTTTCAAAAAGTCCAAACCAAAAAAATCATAAATAGCGGGGTTGCTCACCAAAACAAACATAACTTTAGTCCGGTTACGGCCCCGTTTTTCCGCAGCGGTTCCCGGGGTTAACAAAAACCCTGTGCAGGTCTCTGTATCCTTTTTTAGGGTTGCAAGGGGCCCAGCTCTGGCTCCTTTACTACTGCTCCTCCCCTGAGCAGTGTCTGACAGAATGGAACCACACCCCCTTTCACCTGAGCCCGCGACCTTGTATAGGGGGGGTAAGCCAGGACTGGATGTGGGAGCAACCCCTCCCACCCAAATCTACAGACCTCCAATAAAGGCCCGACCCGGTTTACGGGATTACTGCCATATAAACAATACAAAACCGTGTCAGGGCCTATTGCTGCTGACCCAGAATCAACAGGCTTTAAAACACCTTGATCTTATGCAGATCGGTGAACCACAGAACGTCCGTCACCTACCGCACCTTGTGCCTTCCTACAATAACCCCCCGCCCTCTGCCCGAAAGCCTGGGACTGGTCAACCTCAGCCATCATGCTAAATGACCCTAGATAAACGTGGCATCTGCATTCCCCTGCCAGCTTGCCCGGCCTGTGCTCAACTTAAATAATTAAAATCTTGCAGCCAGAAACCAATGGGTGGGGACCCGCCATTGTTGCCCTTTTTTTCCCGTAACCATTGTCAAAGGGGCCGTGAAACAGTCACGACGAACCACCGCCCCCAGCCTAATTGTCGCCCGGAAGGTAAATACTGGAGAGAAACGAGTGCCCATTTTATAGCTCAAGCATATCCCCTTCTACGAATTATGGTCATAATTACGCTCTGCAGGGGACAGCTTCTGCTGGAGCAAAACACACGGGCTTGCTCCTCCCATTGACAACCTGTGGGAAAAATTAAAACGGCTTCCTAGTCCGACCTCTGAGGCATCTGTTTGCACCACAAATTCCGTGAGAAGTCTGGGGCGACTAAAACCGCTGATCTATCACAGGCTAACTTTCAAGTTTGGAAGCCTCCTCAGCCTCTGGTGACCATTCTTGAATCATGTGGACTTAGTCCCCTTTGTCAGGAGTCCGTCAAGTGAGGCTAGCCATCACGGCAAACTTGGTGATATACCGCCGATAATACCCCCCCACGATTCCCAGAAACGCGATCTCCACCTGTTTCCTTATTAAGAGCGGACGGGCCAGTTCTAGATGGCTGCAACTCTTAGTTACCTAGGGGTTTTATCACTCTCAAATTCTGCCGACTCTGGTTTCGGGACCACAAGCAAGAAGAGGCCTCCGGGTGGTCCGCTAGCGAGCGAGAGCGCCGCGTGCATTGCGCAGCTAGAATGTGATCTATTTGACAATGGGCTTCCAGTCTACCGTGTGCGAGGTGGACCCATAGTTGATTTCCCCCACCTTCTCCAACTACCTCGTAGGACCCTGCCATTTGCCATGTAACTCTGCGCTCCACCACCGTGGGTACTAAGATCCAGGACCGAACCCCAGACTAAACTGCCTTACCCGGGCTGACCCTGTTAAGACTCACGCTTGCCGCTTCCTGCCCTGTAAGAGATGTCTCCTTAACATGGGGAGTACCTGAGCAATTCGCTGCTGTAATTTGTGACACAATGCTCAACAACACTTTTATAGGGTGTGCCTTCACACTCCAGCTCTCTTTGCAATATCCAATGAGACCTCTTCTAGGATGTCTGCCTAACGTAATTCAAAAGGGAGAACCCTGAGGAGGCTTTGTGGAACCTCTCTAATAGCAATCAACAGATAAGTAAAAGGTAGTCCCAATCTCGGCCATCCTTCTCGACTACCTTCTTCAACATGGGCTTTAAGTCTTGTTGAAACGACCACTAAGCCATCTGTCTGGGGTGATAAACGAGAGGTGCGTAGTTGTGTTCACCTTCAACACCTTTAATAGGTCCCCCGCATAACTTTTAACATGACGGGGTAACCTTGATCCGTCAGATCTCCTTCGTTAGTCCCGTTCTGGGAAAAATATGTGCCACAACTCCCTAGCCATCAACTTGGAAGTAAGCAATGTTCTTAGGGGCACAGCTTACAGGATATCTGCTGACATAGTCCATGACGACCAGAATACCTGGTGCCCCCTACCGATTTTTACCATGGTCCACTAAATCCATGGCGATCCTCTAAAAGGAGTTTCAATAATAGGCAGGGTATGAGAAGGCTACGGAAACTGGCGACCGGGAGGTTACCTGGCACTCGGGACAGGCTGGCAATAATCACGGACTTCAACGGTAGCACCCCGGCCAGTAAAATCTGGGTAGAATTTCTTTCTACGTCTTGTCAGCCCCCAAGTGGCACCCCAACACATACGCGTCGGGCCAAGAACCATTTACCAATACTTCGGTATGTTTTGGAACCAAAAGCTGTTCCACGACTTCTCTCGCGGATTTTTTGGGTAATGCGATACAACAGGTTCCATTTAACAGCAAAGTGGGGAATCTCTCCTCAGCCCCTAGCTCTTGGAGGAACCCCATCAGCCTACCACACTATGACAACGCCCCTCATTAGGGTCTCATCCTGCAGATTGAGCTGTCCCCCAAAGTTTCCCCGGGAGACCCCTTAGGTCGAAACGGTTTCGTCGGGGGTTGCTCCTCCTCGTCACCTACCATGACCGAGAATGGGAACTCGGAGGGCCACGTGGTCAGGGCTCTCAGGCTGTCGGGCGGGGGGGCTTCCCTTGGACGGTACTTTCCCCCATTCCCCAAAAGAGAGGGGCAGTCCCCGGCCTAATTTAATCACTTCAAAGTAGTAACCCCGCAGAACAATGCTACATGGTGTGGACACTGTACTCTTACTGGAAGTTTAACATGACTTGGGCCACTAGGGTTACACCTTGGTATCTCCATGTATGCATGTGACCACCCAAGGTTTTCCCTGGGACCCACACAAGCGGGATACGGCCGCAGGAAAGTGACCAAACTTCCGATCCAAAAGTCCCATGAGGAGGCTGCCATTCACCTATGGGTCAGAGTGGAAGTCCCTTGTAGTGTCCAACCTCGGCTGTGCCATGCCGAAGTCGGCCAACAGAGACGTACGGCCGCCCAACGTGAACAGTCCATCGGTTTCCGAGCCGAGGGACACCGGGCCCGCCACATGCCCCAACAGCCCTGGCAAAAAATCTCCAGGCAGATAATGTCCCCCGTACAAGGTGGCGGACGTCGCTCTGGCAGGGTCCCTGGCCTGGGATTGGCGTCTCTAGGAGCTTAGTACCCCTTCTTTTGGCTTCCTGAATCATTCTGGGTCTGCCAGTAAGGGGAAGAAGGCAAAGGGTCCTGATCAGCCAGGGAATGATCTCCATGGCCTGATATCTCTCCACTAAGCCGATAAGTCATCCGCCGTCTGGGGTTCCCATTGCGCCACCCAGCATTGCATGGTTTGGGAAGAGCGTGAACAAAGCGGTCCATATGACCCTCATCTACCATCTGGGCTGGGGAACAAACTTCCGCTGCAGCCATTTCTGGACGGAGGTGCATAGGAATCAAACATTTGGGGAACCTTGAGGCGCTGCGGTCCCTACCTGTATACCCCACTGATGCACCCTCTTGTGCCCGTAGACTGTGACCGTCACAACCCAGGCGGCCAGAATCTCAGACTTGGAGTCAAGGGTAATTCCCTGGCATCCTCAGAGATAAGTCGAGAATGCCTTTTGAGGCTCGCTGGTGAGAAACGGGGGCCCAGGAACCTCTTCCCTCCTGTTGGGTGCGAGCTGGTAGAGCTCTCCCATTCAGCAACCGCTCAAAGACGGTCAGAAGGCTCCATTCGTCTTCTGGGTCCATCTATCCCTGCCAGGCGTCTCGTACCCTCTTCCAGCGCCTTCTTGTCCATCCTCTGACGTGGTGTAGCCGAGCCTCCTTCCCTCCAGATCGCTTCCTCCTCCCTGATGGCCATCTGCCTAATCAGAGATACTGGTTTCTGTTTCCCTGCAGTGACCTGCACCGGACTCAGCATAGGGCCTGTTGCTGTTGGGCGCTCACCTGGCACCAGTGCATCAGGCAGCTCCTCCATTTCGCCTGTTCGGTTTTTTAAGAGTAGTAGCCGGCCTAATATCCAGGACAAGCAGCCACATACACCAGGAATGTTGCCCGCATCCCGAGACACCAATATTGTGAATAGCTCAAACGGAGGCAGTCCCCTTAAACGTGCAAAACTGCAGGATTTATTTTCAACAGTCTCAAAACCAAGAAAATCATAAATACAGGGCCTGCTTCAGCCAAAACAAACATAACTTATAGTCCGTTTTAATCGGCTTCACGTTACCGTACAGCGTTCCCGTGGTTAACAAACCCGTGTGCAGGTCTCTGTAGTCCTTTTAGGGTGCAAGGCCCAGCTCTGGGCTCTCCTCACTACTGCTCACTCCACTGGGCATGTCTGACAGAAATTGGAACCACACCCCCTTTCAACCCTAGCCCTGCTAGGCCTTATATAGGGCTGTAAGCTCAGGACTGGATGTGGAGCAGCCCATCCCACCCAACTCTACAGACTGGCCCCTTTTCCAATTAAGCCCACCCGGATCACGGCATTACTGCCACTACTAACAATACAAAACCATGTCCAGTGGCCTATTGCTGCTGACACATAATAACAGGGCTTTATTTCACACCGATCTTAGTCAGCATCGGTGACACATACACGTCCGTCAACTACCCGCGCACCTTGTGCCTTCCTACACACGTGTAAGGTATTGCCGAACTGGAAGAAATTGCTTAAAGTTTGGGGTTCTTTTTTCCCATGATTCTTTGTAAATATGAAACATTGTAAGCTAATATTGCACATTATTGGGATTTTTTATTTTTATTTTTCACAGGCGCTAATGCAAAAAAAAAAAAAACAATTTGTGAATCACCTGTGGGTCGATATACTCACTAGACACCTGTTAATATATACCTTAAGGGGTGTAGTTTCCAATATGGGGTCTTTTTAGGGGTGTTTATTAAGTTTTAGCACCTTAGGGCCTCCTCAAACCTGAAATGGCGCCTTAATAAAATTGCGTTGAAAATGAGAGCACAGAGTCCAGTAGGTGCTCCTATTCTGGGGCTTATGGTTGAGCCAAATAATGCACTAGGGCCACATATGGGATATTTCTAAAAACGGCAGACCTGGGGGAAATGATATTACATTGCATTTACCTAGTCACATTTACCGTATTCCAGTGAATAATGGATAAATATTGAAAATCTGCAAAAATAGTGACATTTTGAAATTTCACCTCCACTTTGCATTAATTTCTGTGAAAAACCTAAAGGGTTAACAAACTTCCTAAACACTGTTGTAAATACTTTAAGGGGTCTAGTTTCTTAGAAGGCATCATATATGGGGGTATCTAACATACAGGCCCCTCACAGCCACGTCTGGACTGGACCCTAAAAAATGTATATTTCAAATTTTCTTGAAAATGTGAGAAATTACTACTAAATTTCTAAGCCCTCTAATGTCATTAAAAAGGACATTTAAAAAATGATGCCAACCTATAGTGGACATATGGTAGATGCTAGTTATAAACTATTTTGTGGTGAATAATTATCTGTCTTGCACGCAGAAATTTTTGAACTTTCAAAATCACAGATTTTTCAAATTTTTCATGAAATTTTGATATTTTTCACAAAAAACAAGGCTCGTATGGATAACATTTTCTTACTAACTTAAAGAACAATGTGTCACGAGAAAAAAATCTCTGAATCACATGGATAGGTAAAAGTGTCAAAAAGTTATTCTTACATAAAGTGACACATGCCAGATTTCAAAAATAGGGCTGTGTCAGGAAGACCAAAACTGGCTGGGTCCTTAAGTGGTTAAGATTCTCAATAAATAAATGATTTTTGAAACAAATAAACAAAGTGTCGTCCCTTCCATTTTCCATAACCAGCCAAAGTAAAACTGACGGCTGCAGCCTGATACTATCAGAATGAGAAGGTCCATTAACACTGGCCCCTCCCCACAATACCAGTCGCCCAAGAAGCAGACCATAACATTAGCGGGTCCACCTCTGACGGTTACAGGCTCTTCCCAGTACCCATGGTGAGTTAGGTACCGGGGTAATAGTGACACAGAGTTAGTGTCAGCCTTGGGCAACAAGGAAGACCGCTGGCTCACACCAAGCCCAAGCACTATTAATGAAGAAGCATCTGTCAGATGCCTCCATTACTAAAACTGGAATTAAATAGAAAAAAAACACACAAAATGCACAAAAAAACTTTTATTTAAATAAACACTCCCTGACATCAGCCCTTATTAACCATCTTATTAAAGAAATCATTAAAATAAAACATGACATTACTAAACTCATATCTCCTGCTCCCCCTGAAGATCATGCCTGTGGCTGATTTTCTGGGGGTGCAGGGTATGGCGTTCAACCTGCACAATATGATTCTGGGGGGTACAGAAAACAGCAGCAGCACAAACTCCAGTGGAAAGGTCCTATGTCCCCCCATCCACCAAGGAGATTTTGTTGTGCTAAATACTACTCTCTCTCATCACTCCCCACTACTGTGTTATGTATCCTAGTGCTAGCACAAAATACAATAACCCATCACCATAACTTCTCCACCTAATACCCCATAGTCCTTTCACCTTTACCTATCACCCCATAACCTTCCCACCTGCACCTATCACCCCATGTGGAGTTTGTACAGAGGTGGCCACAGGTAGGGAAGTGCTGAAAAAATAGAATTCTAATATGTTTGGAAAATCTGTAGGTACGTGTCGTGACAGAGAAATTATTGAGGTCTGGACAGGATAGAGAAGAAAAGGGAAAAAGGAATGTTCCAGTCATAGAAGATGTCTCCGGTGAGTCGCTAAATGTAACTGCACTGTAGTCACTTAAACATCTGCACAGCCTGTGTACACTGGTAGCTACCACTATATAATCACTGTATGGTGGAAATTTTGGTAGTAGTGTCATGGTTTAGTTACAGTTTAGTGGTATCTCCCAGCTCTTCTGGATGCAGAATAGACTATCCAACCTCCAGGAAAGTTGGGTGACACCAAAACCCTAATTTAGCTTTCTTCCAGAGTCGTTACACAGTTAGGTGGAGTGGGTGTGGCTTTTTCTAAGGGGGCATGGCTCAACAACAAGAGGGAATGGCTATACAAATTTTAAAATCTCCCTGATGCCCACTTTCAAAAGTGGGCAAGTATGGCTTATTGGTATCACGGTGGCGCTCGCTCATCAAACCTCTCATATGTCCCAGGGGACATTACAGTGAAAAGGGGGCTGCGAATGATGGTGATATTTCCTCTGCACTCTGACAGTGTTAGTAGTACTCACCTGCCTGGGATGGTGGGTGAGAATCCTTTGGTGTGCAGTGCAGATAAATAGGCAGGAGTCCAGACTGGCAGACAGAGCTAGGTGTGTAACATACAGTTTTGGTCACTCACACAGTCTTTTATAAATCAGCAGCTTGCACAGCTCATTTCAAGAAGCACCACCAGGAACATGCAAAAAGGTCTCCAAGGAACTGGATTTTTCAAACAAGGAGCCTTCCCTAACCACAGGTAATCTGGACATCTTTCTCTAGAATTAAACTGGTGTTGAGCCAGGCCAGAGACGAACTGGTCATCAACTAGTCTGAGGCCTGGTGTGTCCTATCTGGACAGCTGCACCCTCTTTTCATGTAGATCTCTTCTTCAGAAAATACTTTTTCTTGTGTGGCAAGGAGAAGGAAACTGAACCCTTAGCTGGCATGGGGCCAGTATTGTCTTGCCCCTGGGAAAGATGATTAACTAAACTGGACAACAACACTAACAACTAACCTCCCCAAACTAGATGCAGAACAATTTATAAACTCTGGCCCCCACACTTGATCTTCTAGTGTGCTTGCTGTGTGCTTGTTGCTAATTAACCATTTCATGCCTTATTCTTTAGTTTTCCCTTACCACCAAGCAGTTTTTCCCAATATTTTAATGATCAACAGCAACAGGCGTTATAAGGGTCTGAACCCAAGGCATCGCGGGAGGGTAGCTTGGCCTTCCCACCTGTCTAAGTCACACACGCCAGCCACCCCCTCCCTTTTTCCCTTCCTTTTGCCCTTGGCTACCGTTGGCCCCACCAATGATGACATGACTACCGACTTGAATGAATTTGGCCAAAAGGCGCCGTTTTATTATTAAACTACAAACATATAAATAAAACCCAGTATAAATACTAAGTAAAAACTCCCTGTAAATATGTATATATTACATATATATATATTATATATATATATATAATATGTGATTATGTACCCCCAAATATACCCTTCCCCCAAAACTAAAGCTCCATTTTAACCATTGTATCTAATATATATATGTATATATTACCTCCCCAAAACCACTATCCCCAAAAACCCAAGACACAACCGTCCATGGGGCCGAGGGCTCCTTGGAGTTTAACATCGGCCCGGCGACCAAAAATCCCCGAAGGGAACAACCACCGTTACCCCACCCGTACTCCCACTGGCTGGGGGGCCCCAAAAAAGCCATACTTTATGGCTCCGCCATTTTGCTCCTCCGGGATAACACCCTGAAGGAGCCCCCCTTCGCCGGGCCGACCCAATACCAAAATGCTGAGGGAATCCTATCCCAAAGGGGACTCCCTCCCCAGTTATTCATCCAACCCCAGAACCTCAGCCGCCCACCGTGACCCGTCACATGACCACCTCATGTACGCGACACCCCCCACCACCTAGGGCTCTCTCAATCCCTTCTTGCAACCGGGGGGCCCCAAGCCCAAGCCAACAGCCGTCAGGTGAACCCCATCCCGTCTCCAGAAAATTGCCTTCACCCGACTCCAGCTCAGGGTGCCGCACCAATACTCCCCCGTTCCGGGCCCCAAAAATTTTTTCTATCGCCCTGTTAATCTTCACCCGAGTGTGTTTTTATGCTTGCATACGAGCGAGCCCCCTCCACTGGTGCCGGAAAAACAAATATCCGACCAAACTATCACCAAATTCGGAGTAGGACGTCCATAACTGCAACAGGTCATGCTTCAATTCCTAACTAAATTCCCGGGACGTCAGGGATCCCAGATCATTGCCGCCAGCATGCAGCACCAGGATCTCTGGAGGCCTGTCCCACTCTGCATACCGCATAAACTCTGGCACCACCCCCAACCACCGCATACCACGCCGTCCAATCCAACGAATCGTCGCCACGGCGTGGGAAAAACCCAGTTGTCGCCCGTCTGGTCGAACATCAGCTCTCTCCGCGCCCCAGAACACATATGAATGCCCAAGAATCCAAACCAACGGCGGAACGGGTCCTGGAATAAAAGAAACACGTACATAAAAACCCCCCCCACGCGTCTCCCACCTCCCCCCCCCCCCCCCTATTTCTTTAAATGCTAGACCCCGCCACCAAGTGTGGGCGAATATAAATCCTAAACCTGTCCGACTCCCAGCTCCCAATTCTCTGCACCAAGTCCGGACTTAAACCCCAGCCAGCGGCCTCAGTCACCGTCCCAATCGAAAAGAGTGCGGTGCAAAATCCGAACCTTCAAGACCCAGCCGCTCCAGACTTTTACGGAAGACCGCTGAAAATTGGAATCTGGACAGATAAGACCCATCTTCGTGCACCAGGACTGGTCCCTCTGACGCCGCCTGGAAACTACAAAAAATCCCGGAAGCATTTCAGAGGGCACATCCATGCCCCTTGAACCCCCACCTAATACCACCCCTTTTCCCCCGCCCTATTTGGTCGGTCTTTGATCTTTCTGACCCAAAAGACCCAAGGCGTCCCTCCGGTCCAAGACATCCGCCGCCTCCCAAACCTCCGCCCCTCCTCCGACTAGGCGAAACAAGCTCCCCCACTCGCAATGCACCGAAAAATGCAAGTGAGAAAGCCAACCTAAATAGGGATAACTCGAACGAGGTGCTCGCCACGCCCCACCAAAACTCCACCAAAAGCCGCTCTAACGGGCAAAGACCACCGGGCGCCGTAAAATCCCTAGCACCCGGCCGAGTCTAAAACCCCTCAACGCCCGAGAAATCACAAAAACCTTAGTGAGGTCCCTCCTCCTCCGCCACTGAAAACCGAAAGCCAGCCCCGAATAAACTTGGACATTTTTTGCCGCCGACCAAATCCGCTGCGATGTACGAGCGCCCCCAAGCATAGCAGCACCCCCAGCTCATCCTCCCTGAGGAAATCGAAACCAAAATCCCTCAACCACTCTGTCCAAAAAACCCCAAGCGCTTCATAAGCACGCAGGTCCCCCCTGCCAGCGAAGCACGAATCAAATGGTCAGCATCCCGGAGGCCACGTTCCAGGGGATGATGGGGCACTCCTCTCCCACGACCGCCGCTGATGGGGCCAGAGCCCTGAACCGCTCTCACTGCAAGCGAGACAGAGAGTCAGAAAAACCCCATTCAATACCCCTGGAAAGCTCCGCCACCACCCAAGAGTTCAGCTCCAAGCAACGGAGCACCAATAAACGAAGCAGGCGAACCACTGGAGGGGATGAAGCTGACAGGTTGTTGATGGCTTGCACCACCCCCAAATTGTCGCAATGAAACCTGACTTTCCTGTCTCTGAACTGGTCCCCCCACAGCTCAACGGATGGGCACAATGGGGAAAAGTTCCAGAAAACCAAGTTCCTGACCAACGGCGAGTTTTACCCCATGAGTCAGGCCATGGGGCCGCACACCAGCTTGTGCCGCAGATGACCCCAAAGCCCGAGCTGCCCGCTGCATCGGCGAAAATGTCCACCTCCTGATTTGTCACTTCCCTCCCCATTATAATGGATCGACCATTATACTTCACTAAAAAGGATCCCCAGACCCCCAAATCCTCCCTATGCTCCTGATTCAAGCGCCAATGTGATGTGTTTTTTTACCCACGCGGTCGCCCCAGCCAAGCGCCGACAGAACACCCGGGCCCATTGGCATAATCCTGCAGGCAAAATTGAGTTTGCCCCGCAGTGACTGCAGCTCCCGCAGCGGGCACCTTTCCTCAAATGCCCCCTCTGAAACTTCCTCCTGTAAGGCCCGCAGCTTCTCCACCGGCAACCTACACTCCATGGCAACCGTATCGATGCAAATACCAAAAGTTTAAACAGAAGAGGGGCCCTCAGTCTTCTCCGTCGCCAGAGGAACCCCAAAACGATCCGCCACCCAATTCAGCGATTGCAACAATGACCCGCAAACTGGAGAACCCGCCGGGCCCACACACAAGAAATCATCTAGGTAATGGATGATGGAAGTCAGACCCGACTCATCCCCCGCAAACCCACTCCAAAAAAGAACTAAACGCCTCAAAGTAGGCGCAGGACAACGAACAGCCCATCGGGAGGCACCTATCCACAAAATAACTTCCCTCCCCAAAACACCCCAACAAATGCACACTCTCAGCATGCACAGGCAATAATCGAAAAGCCGACTGAATATATCTGCCTGTGCCAACAACGACCCCCACCGCAAAATATCGAACCAACGCTACAGCCTCATCAAAGGACGTGTAAATTACGGAACACAACTCCGGGTCTATTCCGTTATTAACGGAGCACCCCTTCGGGAACGATAGGTGATGTATGAGCCGAAACTTGTTCGGTTCTTTTTTGGGTAAACCCCCTAGCGGTGATACCACTAAATCCGGACAAGGTGGCCTTGCAAAAGGTCCCGCCATTCTCCCTAGCAACACCTCCTTCTTTAATTTTTCCGACACACCGACGGATGCTCATATGCCGACTTCCCGGTTCTTAACTGAAAATGGAACCTGATGACCCGGAGAAGGGATCCTGAACCCAGACGCAAAACCCTCCTGCAAAACGCGCGCCATCGCCCGGGTCCCTAAACCTGGCCAGAAATGGCTCCCATCTCGCGCAGCCTCACCGGCGTCACGCCCCCTAGCTATTGGCGCCTCCCCTCCTTTTTCCTTCCCTTCTTGAAGCATCTGGACACCGCATGGGAGGAGGCTCCGCAGAAGGAACAGATACGCCTAAATTTGCATTCTTTCCCAAATTTACATTGCCCGCTGTTAAACTGCAAGCAGGCCCCTTTCTGTCCCCCCACTTGACCCCCGGCCCCACCCCCACTAGTGGAACCTCCATGGCCGGCGGCGCCGGCCCCCCCATGAAAGGGGGTGGCCAAAAAATTCGGGGGGGGCCATAACCTTTAACCACAGACCAATTCCTTTTGGTCCAACGAAAACGACGGGCCTGACCGCTTTCCTCTGCCTGAACCCCTCATCGTAACGCAACCAAGCCATGCCCCCCCCTACGCCCCTGCGCCTCCCCCCAATCGAGTCCATTATAACAAAACGCCTGAACAGTTCTCTGGCGCCCTTTTCCCCCAAACCCCGCTTGCCAATATGGCAAACGCCTTTCAGCCAATTGGTAAACGTCTGGGGAATCAGACGCCACCTCCTCTTCTCCTCCTCTTCCTTCTTGCTTTCTTCCTTTTTCCCCCTTTGTCCAAATAAAAAATTTTTTCCCAAAGGGGAGGAGGGAGAAAATTTCCACATATTCATCCCTCCAAATCCTCTTGCGCACCTCCTTCTTTAAGTGCGCCCCAAGCGGGCCCTCGAAGCAGACATACACCTGCCCCAGGCCCTGTCATCCAACCGCAAGCCCGTCCTGTTGCTCCTTGTCAGTTTGGCCCCGGATACCATAACACCACTACTATGCCTAGACAACCCAGAATCCCTTCAGAACGCCCCGCACCTACCGCCGGTGTTACCGCTGCCCAGCCCCGCTGGCGAAACCCACGTCCCCAACGGACCCGGGACCCCCACTGCAGACCCCCCACTCTTTCCCTACGGGCCAGCAATGCTCGCAAACCCCATCCGCCAAGCCACCTGCTCCCCCCACCAGCCCCCACTGCGCCCTCCCCCGAACAGCCCCCCTGGCCTTGCGGTGAGACCCCACTCCCTACACTTTCCCCCCCGGGATCGCAACAGCAGGGGAAACGAACCAGACATAGTGTGTAATCACCAGGCTGCATGGGCGCTGTGAAACCCCCCAGCCGTACCCTGCAGCATTCGCCCGTCGTCGCGCTGCCAGATCCCGGGCGTCTGCCGTTGCCCGACAGCCCGGGTCAGACCTTCCCGACCCCATCCGGGGAAGGCCGACCGGACGCAGGCTGTGGGGGGATCGTCGCTCTCCATCCTCCTGCCGGGGCACCGCTTGACGCTCCCTCTCAGGGCTGACCGGTTGTCGCCCGCTGGGACCGCTCGGGTCCACGCCTCCACGATTCGTCCGCTGTCCCGATCACCCGTCCTCCGTCGCCGGGCAGTCCCCCCGACCGGAACCTCGCCAGAAGGGACCGCCGTAACCACCGACCCGGGTCGCTGGCACAGGGGCGACAGTGGACCCTCCCCAGGCTGGGTTTACGGGGCGCTTTCCCCCGCAGAGCTCGCCGGCCCACTTGGATCCTCCCGCGCCCGAGAGGACCGAAACCCCGGGCCCTTGGGCGATCCCCCCGACCCGGAGGGTCCCCGGAGGGGCCCCCCATGGCGGCGGCGAGCCCCGGTGTACATTCAGGGCTCAGCCTCTGCGGAGGCCTGACCCGCCTTCTGCGCTCACTTCTGTCTTCTACCTGAAGCGCCTCCACAGGTCCCTGCACCACCAAACTACCGACTGGACTGCCTCCTGTAGCCATGCAGCCCCTCTCACTGCCCCAATCGCCTCAGTTCTTCCACCTGTGGGTCGGCCATAGCTGGAGCACGCAGCGGGGGGTCCTGACTATTCACTCCCATGCCGCGCTGTCTGCTCCTCGGTGCCGACGGGCGGGGCTGAAATAACCTCGCCCGCACGTCCGCACCATTAGTCATGCCCCCTAACACATTAGCCACGCCCCCGGTGCGTTAGCCACACCCCCACACCCATCATGCGCTCCGAACACGCCCATCGAGCTGGGTCATGTCACGTCTCCCCCGAGGGGGCGGGGCCCCAGTCCGGCGCGTCACTGGAACACTTGCGTTCAAACATCATATCTTATTTCTTTTGCAATTCTCACAAGCATCATGTCAGACTTTATAAAACTCTAGAAAACTTTCATAGTGTGCTAGAACACCTATTGTGTACACTACAGAAGATCAGATAGGGCTGCTGGAGCAATGACTGCAGAGAGAGTTGCTCGGTTACCTAGGGAAGCTTGTGTACTCACGCAGGATATCAAATCTCCCCTATCTCCTACCCCAAACCCAAAAACAAATAATAAATTTTTTTTAAAATAGCCCTGCTTTAAATTTTTTGCCCCTTTTTTAAAAAAACGAATCATTGTGATGAGAAACCCATTTTTTTTTCTTGACACCATCTCTGGGTACATATAATTTACTCTACAATTTGAGTGAAAGGTAGAAAAAAGCAAAGCTTTTTTATTTTTGTCATGCACCGTGTGGGATATATAACAAGTTTACTTATTCTTTGAGTTGTAGTGGGGCTCTATATGCATTTTTTTTTTTTTAATTTTAATTTACATTTGATCACTGTAAAAATGTTTTTAGACCCACTTTATTTTAAATCCTTTTTTGGCCTATCGGTTTTAAAGGGTTTAAACATGTAGATACCTATTTGGCCCCCCTTGGGTTTGCGGAAAAGGGGCCCACATATAGACTTTTTGTGAGAGTCCCCTTTTCCAAATTAGGGAGTAAAAGTGACTGTAGCACAAAAATATTTAAATTTGGGCCTGACCCAAAAGGGATTTTCTGGAAGGGTAGCCTCTTGCTGTGGGTCATTTGGGATATGTGTGTTTTTTGTTTTCAAAAGCTTAGTACACACTAAGTTATTTTGAACAGATGACGGATCTTTTTGGTATAACATAAAAAAAAAACTTTATGTGTTAACTTTTTCATTAATTTTTTTTAAAAGGGAGGGGATGGCAATGTAAAATTGGCATTGTGTCCGTTTTTTATATTAGTCATCAAATATCTGTTAAATTTTAATAGATAGAAGTCAGAGCGCTGCACTTTTTCAAGTTTAACAAAAACATATGTTACAGTATACTTTTGTAAAGTGTATGTCAATGGAAAACAAATACTAGTATATGTGCCCATATTGTAAGCATATACGTTTGTATCAGTTATAACAATATAAACCAACCTACCCAATATAATTGCAAGGAGAAATGGGTGACCGTTTAATAGAAAGGGTTTATTTAAAAAAAACAAAAAAAAAAAAAAAAAGAAGAAGGATGTCAAATGTCTGTTTCCAAAACAGTGCACATTAAAACATAAATTTAGTGTATCCCGTTATAACGAACCGTTTTGACGTATGGCCCAAATGTAGGGGCCCACTAACCCTTTATTTTGAACCCGGGAAAATTTTTGAAAATATCCCCTATGCGGTTTTTTTGTAAATGCAATGTCATGCTGAGATAGTGTTGCTGGAAGGGGTTAACAATTGCATAGCCTCATCGGGGCGCCCAATAGGGAGATATGAAGTGGCCAAAAAAGTTTAAAAATTTTATTAGCGTTTAGAAGTTAGGGTATGTTCCAAAGGTTTAATTGCGGGGGCTTCATTTCGTCCCGCAATTACGGGGGGGTCTTGGGGAGCCCGCGCGGGCCCCGGAAAGTACTCCCGGACGCAGGGGGGGCGGGGGCCCCTCCGGCCCCATAGACTTTTCAATTATCCCCCCAAGGGTGTACAATACGATGTTTTGGTACCCCCCGGGGGAGAGGAGGCGAAATCCACAGTTCTCTATGGGCCGGTGGATTCCCCGTAATGATTTGGGGCGCTTTTTTCGCTCGTATTTGAGCGCATTTCGCTCCAAATACGGAGGAAATGCGCCCAAAAAACGTGTAAAATTACCCTTAGGCTTTGTTCACACGGCTTTTTTTGGGGAAACATTTCTCCCCCCGTATTTTCGCACCGAATGCCCCAAAAATACGGGGCAAGAAAAGCCCCAAGCCATTACGGAAAATCCACAGTTCTCATAGAGAACATGGTTTAGTTTTCCTCTCCCTCTTGCACAAAAAGGTGAGCAGGGGGGAGAAGTGACATGTCAATTTTTTACCACGGCGAATAAAAGCCGGGAATATTAATGTCTATGGGGCCGGGGGGGCCGGGAAAAGCCGCCCCCCCC
The DNA here is from genome assembly GCA_025379985.1 of Phyllomedusa bahiana. Classification (NCBI taxonomy): domain Eukaryota; kingdom Metazoa; phylum Chordata; class Amphibia; order Anura; family Hylidae; genus Phyllomedusa; species Phyllomedusa bahiana. Next base: position 110,980 of record JAODAL010003261.1, read on the forward strand.
CGCCCCGAGCAAAAGGCGTAATTGTGAGCGAAATACCCCCCCGCAATTTTACACCGTGTTAACATACCCTTTAGTGATATTTCCCCAACTTTTGAAAATAAAAAAAAAAGCGGAGATTTTAAGTGGGGGGCCCGCCCCAGGTAAATGCCCTTTTTCCCGGGTTAAACCCCCTTAACAGGTAGTTCCCCTTACAGGCAGGTAGATGCCCCCTTGAAACCCAAGTAAAACCCCCCCCCTGTAGCCGGTGGGTCCCCCCCTTTGTTACCCAAAGGGTAGGTGCCCCCCTTTTTTTAGCCAGGAAAGGTGCCCCCATTGTTAGCCAGGTAGGGGGCCCCCAAATTGTTTGCCAGGTATAATCCCCCCTCTTTTGCCATTAGATGCCACCTCTGTTGCCAGGTAGTGCCCCCCTTGTTGCCAGGTAGAGTGCCCCCTTTGTTCCCAAATGTAGTCCCCCCCTCGGTTGCCAGGTAGGTGCCCCCCTCTGTTGCCAGGTAGGGTGCCCCCTCTTTTTGCCAGGAAAGATGTGCCCCCATTTTTTTCCAAGGTAGATCCCCCCCCAAAATTGGGTTGCCGGGTTAGATCCCCCCCTCTGTTGCCAGGTAGATCCCCCCTCTGTTGCCGGAAATGTCCCCTCTTTTGGGCCAGGCAAGCCCCCCTTTAAAAGCTAATAAAAATAAAATAATAAAATCCACTTCCCTTCCCCAAGGCTCCTCCCCAAGAAAGGGGCCCACCCCCGGGACGATTTCCTCAGGGCGCAGGGGGAATTTGAGGGGAGCCGCGCGTCATTTCCCCTCCCACCGCGCGCACTTCCCCTGCGCCCGACCTGTATGAAACGGCGACACACCGGCGCCGGACTTTACAGAGGGAGGAGGGAGGGGGGAAACCCGATCCCCCCCCTGCCCCCTTCCCCTGAACAGCGAAACCCCGGGGGTGGGGTGAAGCGGGTGAACCCGGGTTTAAAGGGGGCCCAGCGGCCCTTCACCCCCCCTGTAGGAGTGCCCGGGCCGGTGCCAGAGAGCGCACCCTTTTCCGCTACTCTTTTCCCCCGGCAACCCATTTAAAGAACCCCCCACCCCCTGTGGCGGCGGGGGGGAAGGGCCAACCCTCCCCGGGAGGGGGGAGGGGCCCCCCAAATAGCGGGCCCCCCCCCCCAAAAAAACCGGGAGATTTGGGCCCATGTTTTGCCTTAGGTGTTTTTGGGATGAGGTAATGTGCCGGGGGAGAAATTTTTAAAAAGGTTTCATGGGCCCAAGGGGCAAAAAAACCCAGCTTCCCCCCCCTCCCCCACATTAAAATTTCACTCCATTTTAAAAAATCTCCCGGGCAATCGTAACTTCTGCCCGGGTTAAGGGTTTGCAGGTCCCAGGGGGGGGGGGACCCGGCCCGAAATCGGGAAATGATAACATACCCTTTGAAATTTTTGGCATCATTGTAAAAAGTGAGAATAGTGGCAAAAAATAAGTTGTGTAATTGTGTAATTTTTGCACCCGTGGACATTTATATATGGGTTAAAAAAAACTTTTTTGGGCATGGGGCAGGGCTAAAAGCTGTGGTTTGGGCTGTTGAATTTTATTTTATTTATAATTTATGTTTTGTGTGTTTTGTTACTTCGTTTTACATATTGTGCCCCATACGGTCAGAAAAAGACCTTCAGGGGGCATTTTTATATCACTTTTTTTTTGTGATTTTCTATGTAACTAGGGTTATCCCTTCCCCTGCATTTATGCGAGCAGATCTGGGTCGATAAGCCCAAGAAAGCTCAGGCAGTCTTGGAGCCCGGGGCAGTCATGGGGCCCCAATGGCCTGGGAGCGGGACGCAGTTTAAATGGGCTTCCTGTCTGTGTATATACGTGTGAAGTACAGATGTATGCAAGGCAAAATCTCCCTTTGGGTTAACGGGAGCGGCTTTTTGTGCTTTGAAATTATGGGCTTGAAAACCTGAAATTTTAAAAATGCACAAGCAAGGGCATTTTTTGGTTAATAAAAAGAAAAAATTTAACGTGAAAAAAAAAAAAAAATGTTGTTCCCCAAACCAAACCAAAACCCCACTCCAGGTGCTTTTCTGTGTGTTTTTGGTGCGTTTTTTTGTTTTTTTTTTTTGGGCAGTAATGAACATCGTTAATTGCGGTGTATTTATGCAAAAAAAAAAAAATACCAAAAACGCTCTGTGTGAAAGCACCCTAACACCTCAGAAGTCATGTTTTGGAGGCATTCAGGGGGGGGGGGGGGGGGGGGGGGCATCCACTGGTTTCCCCTTTCCGGGGTTTTTTCCCCCTTAAAACTACTGATTTGGGCAGTGGATAGGGGTGCCCCAAAACTGAATGACATCCCCAAACCCTGCTGCTCACCCATTTGCCTACCCCCCCTCTTTAAACCCAGCAGCTCACGGGGTTTTTCCTGTGTGTTCCAATTTTCCAATCATGCCCCGCCCCACCCCCCTAGCACCACCCCAAGCTGAATTGAAAACCGACTTAGCATATTCATTTAGGGAAAGGACCAGCACCCGGGGAATTTTTTTTCCCCTTTTTTTATGCCTTTCGGGGCTCCTCTCATTATTTTTGCCACTGTGAGGAGTTTGAGGCAAAAGCCCAGGGCCCGTTACCCCCACTCCTAAGAAAGTGAAAAGCGTGCTCTGATCATAAAGCTGATCACTAATTTTTGTGGAAAACCCGCCAAAAGCAGCTTTATGAACAGAGGTACAGCTCTGGTTTTGGTGAGGGGGCCCTTTCGGGCCCCCCGCACAGGGGGCCCCGTCTCAATCGGGGGCCTCTGGGCTAAAGTCAATTGGAAATTTTACCATTAGTCCAAACCCCCCCCTTCCAGTCAAAAGGGGAAAATTGGGAGGACAGAAATTAATTTCTAAGAAAAGGAACCAGTTTTTTTAAACAAGGGGGGGACGGAAACTTGGAAAGCATGAGGTTAAGTTTAGTCTCCCCGAACAAACCTTTATGGCAGTTTTTCATTCATTAAGGGTTTTAACCCTGGAAACCCCAACAAAACCTTTGTGCTCACAGAAATATAAAAAATACCCAGGGGCACTTTGGGGTAAGGGGGAACTCCATGTTGGGTAATCTGGAAGACTAATGGACTTTTTTTAGGGCAAACCCCCCCCCTTTTCTGTGGGCTGTGGCAATTTTTGGGAAGAAAGGGTGATTTAAATGCAAAGGGGAAATCCTTTGTTTAATAACTTGCTGGAAATAAAAATTAAATTTGTTTTGAAACCTTCACCTGAATCCCGCCTTAGTTCTGGGATTAAACCATGGAAACCTCCACCAACGATTTAGGGCAGTTTTGGGTAACCCCCATCAAAGGGAATTTTGTCCCCCTGGGGATTAAGGGGGGGAAAAGCCACCCAAACCCCCTATTGTGTCAGTAGAAAAGCTGTTGATTTTTTTTCCAAAAAATTTTAACCCGCATAACCTTTTTTTAAAAAAGTGAATAAGATTCTAACAAAATTACGTCCCCAAAGTAGGGAAAAAAATCCAAAACAGAAACTTAATTTGACGTTTTAAAAACAATTTAAAATCCTCAGGGTGAAAAAATATGTTTAGTTTTTACATGTGAAATTAAAGGGTCATTTTTACCCCCACTGGGGCAAAAAAACCCCCTGAAAAAAGAAATCCCAAAAGCCTTCATTTAAAAAAAAGGTTTTAGCCCCCGCCTGTCAAAAAAAGGGTGAGAAAATGGAAATGTTTTTTTGGGCCAACCCCTTTTTTTGCTTGTCTTCAAATCTGGTTTTTAATGTCTGCATAAATCAAGCCCAAAAGGATGTGGGCTCCGCCCAACCCAAAAAAAAAATGGAAAGCACATTTTTGCATTTTTTGGATCCCGTGTTTGGAACCCAAACTCTTTCCAAAAAGCTGCAGGGAATGGGATTTTAAAAAAAAACCAACAGTATCCAACACACAGGAAAGCGCGTTTGGCTGCGTGTTGGTTTCCCGCAAAATACGCAAACCCCATAGTTTTAAAAAAGGGCTTCTGCTGCGTTTTTTCAGATCAAGAATTGATTTTAAATTTTTGGAACGGGGTCCGAAAGACGCAATTAGACCCCATATCTGCAACACTCTCTGAACGCCAATAACCCTTTTTTTCCCTATTAAAAGCCCAAAGTAAAAACACACTGTTAAATTTTTAGCCCGGTGTTTTTTGGGCTTTTGGGGGTCCGACAGATGGATCCAAACACGCAGCTAAAAGCGTATGTAAACGCTTTATCAGTGGCATAAATCCGTAAAAAAGGGATTTTAGCAGCAAAATACATTAAAAAAGCGGATTTTAGCGGCAAAATGGGGGTTTTAAAAAAAGTTTTTTTGTAAAGGAAGATTTAAAAATTTTTATTTTCTGAAATTCGTTAAAAGAAAAAGGGTTTTTAAAACCCCCCAAAATCCGTTAAAAAAAAAGGATTTTTTGCGCCAAAAAACTGTTTAAAAAAAAAAAATTAATTTTAAATTAGAAAGGGATTAAAAACTTTTACTGCGGCAAAAACCCTAAAAGAAAATGGAAAATTTTTTGCGACAAAATCCAAAAAAAAAACGGATTTTCAAACAAAAGAAAACGAAAGCCCTTATTTGTGGGAAAAAAACCCTAAAGAAATGGAAAATTTTTTTTAAAAAAAAATCCTTTAAAAAAAAATGGATTTTAGCAGCAAAATCCCTAAAAAAAACCCCGCATTTTCAACATTTAGAAGGGGAGAGAAATTTTTTTTAGCGCCAGAATTTTGTTTAAAAAAATAATTTTTAAATGGGAAAAATTCCCTTAAAAAAAAAAAATAAATATTTTTTTAAACGTTTTGAAGTGGGGAGAACTTTATTAGCGCCAAATCCTTTTTTTTTTTGTGAAAAGCTTTAATTACAAATTTTAATTTGGAAAAAACTTGGGAAATTTCGGAAAAAACGTTAACAAAAAACATGATCCTTTTTTATTTGAACGAGGAAAAACGTCGGACATTGTCTGCATTTGATAAGGTATAACCACCTGACCTCTTTTCTTTCTCTTACAGTGGAGCCCCCGAGGGGGCTGAGTAGACGTTCAGTAATGGTTTCCCCTGGGTTTTCCACCATCATGGCTTTCCTCCCCGCGACACTAGAGCCATTTATTGCCGGGGGCATTTGGGGGAGGGGGCACAGTGTTAACTTTACAGCAGCTTCCTGTTGCCCTTCAATGCAAGTACGAGCTTATTTTTGAAAGGGGGGCAGGGGTTCTGTACAACCCCAAAAATTTAGTAATATACATAGTTGCCAAATTTTGAAATCCCAAAAAAAAAACAGGAGAAACGCAGAGGGCGGCGCGCCAAAGTGGCAAAAATTTTTCCCTGGACAAGGCCCCAAAACTTTTTCGGGTGTGCCACTCCCCTTTTAAAAAGCCCAAACCCCCTCCACCAAATGCATAACGGTTTGGAAAAAAAGCCAGGGAGATGCCCTTTTAATAGCCAGGGATAGCCCCCCCTAAAACCCGGTAGTGCCCCTTACAGGCAGGTTGTTTCCCCCCTTTGTTAGGCCCGGTAATGCCCCCCCTTTGTTTGCCCAATTTGATGCCTCCCCCTTTTTTAGCCTTTGTGCCCCCTTTGTTACCAGGTAGATTGCCCCCCCCTTTTTAGCCAGGTATTTCCCCCCTTTTTTTGCAGGGGATTTCCCCCCCCTTTTTTAGCCAGGGAAAATGGGGCCCCCAAAATTTTTGTCAGGGTTTGTGCCCCCCTCTTTTGCCCCGGTAGACCCCCCCCCCCATTGTAGCCAGGGGAGTGCCCCCCCTTTTAGCCCCGGTAAACCCCCCCTTTGTTTTTCCCGGTTTGTGCCCCCTCTTTTTGCCAGGTAGACACCCCCATTGTAGCCAAAGGGGGGGGCCCTTAGTTGCCAGGAAAAACCCCCCCCTTTGGGGGTCAGGTAGATGCCCCCTTTGGGAGCCAGGGAGTGCCCCCATTGTAGCCAGGTAGTGCCCCCTCTGTTGCCAGGTAGACCCCCCCCCCCATTGTAGCCAGGTAGTGCCCCCTCTGTTGCCAGGTAGACCCCCCCCATTGTAGCCAGGTAGTGCCCCCCATTGTAGCCAGGTAGTGACCCCCTCTGTTGCCAGGTAGTGACCCCCCCATTGTAGCCAGGTAGTGCCCCCTCTGTTGCCAGGTAGACCCCCCCCCATTGTAGCAAGGTAGTGCCCCCTCTGTTGCCAGGTAGACCCCCCCATTGTAGACAGGTAGTGCCCCCTCTGTTGCCAGGTAGACCCCCCCATTGTAGCCAGGTAGATGCCCCCCTTGTTAGCCAGGTAGTGCCCCCATTGTAGCCAGGTAGTGCCCCCTCTGTTGCCAGGTAGACCCCCCCATTGTAGCCAGGTAGTGCCCCCTCTGTTGCCAGGTAGACCCCCCATTGTAGCCAGGTAGTGCCCCCTCTGTTGCCAGGTAGACCCCCCACCATTGTAGCCAGGTAGTGCCCCCTCTGTTGCCAGGTAGACCCCCCATTGTAGCCAGGTAGTGCCCCCTCTGTTGGCAGGTAGTGCCCCCTCTGTTGCCAGGTAGTGCCCCCTCTGTTGCCAGGTAGACCCCCCCATTGTAGGCACGTAGAGCCCCCCTATAACTAATAAAAATAAAATAATAAAAGCCACTTACCTCACCAGGCTCCTGCAGCTCCGGACATCTCCCGGCCGACTGAGTAGTCTCAGCGTCGCAGGGGGAGTGACCGCAGCCGCCGGTCCCGCCCCCTGCGACGCTGATCTGTATGTACAGCGCACACCGGCGCCGTACATACAGAGGGAGAAGGGAGAGGGAGGGGAACGATTCCTCCTGCCTTCTCCATGTACTGCTAACTGACTGTGCAGCTGCGGCCGCACAAGTCAGTGAAACTCGCTGGGCGGGTCAGCGGCCGCTGCGGCCGCTTCACCCGCCTGTAGGAGCGGCCCGACGGCGCAGGAGTAACGAACCAGTGCTACTCTTGCGCCGCGGTCCCCCCGCTGCCTGCTGGCAGCGGGAGAAATGCCAACTCTGCCAGGAGGGCGGGTGGGGGGGGACCCACATTAGCGGGACCCCCCTGCCAAAAGCGGGAGAGTTGGCATGTATGGTAATATATCTCTATAGAAGCTCACACTGAAAATTACTGCAAGTGATAATAAAAAGGTTATAGAAAACACACACATTAGTGAAAAAAAAATTACGACACAATCCCATAAAGCTAGGTCTCCACTGTACAGAATTTTTTTTTTTTTTAAATTGACTGAAAACAGCTCCCATAGACTTCTATTGTTAAAACGTCCTGCTGTCTCCACTGAGCTTCTTTTTTCTGCTAGTTTGTTGTTTTGTGGTGGTATTTAGCAACATGTTTTAACCCCTTACCGACATTTGCCGTACTCATACGTCAATGTCAGGTAGGGGTTCCCACAAATTGACGTATGAGTATGTCATGGCGATCTTGCGCGCTCACAAGCTGAGCGTGCAAGATCACGGCATGGAACTAGCGGATTAACCCCCCGATGTCACAACATCGTGGACGCGACATCGCAGCTGCGGGCAGCAGGAGTGAGCTCCTGCTGCCCGCGATCCCGGCGCAGTAACGGCGCTCACCGCCGCTACTGATCTCCTACCAGACAGCCCGGATGCTGAATGACAGCATCCGGGTTGTCTGGTGACGTCACGATGCCCACAATGCATTGTGGGCAGCGTGACTGACAGTTGCCATGGAGACCAGGATACAGCTATAAGCTGTGTGCTGATCTCCTATTGCATGAACGATCTGACGATCCTTCATGCAATTCCCCTCTGGGGAAAAGTGTAAAAAGTGTGAAAAAGTAAAGAAAAAGTGTAAAAAAGTAAAACAGAAACACAAAAAATAAAATAAAAAACACGTACAAACCCCCCTTTTCCCCTTTACAAAAGGGCCAAAACCCCCCCAAAAAAAGTTTAAAAAAATAAATAAAGTACCCATTTTTGGTTTTTCCCCCGCGTGATCATTTTAAATTTAAACCCCGTACGGTGGAACGCCGAAAAAAACCCAAACAAAAAAAAACAGTCACAAAGGGCGTTTTTTTGTTAATTCCCCAGCACATAAAATGGATTTAAAAAGTCATCAAAAATCAAATAAACATCAAAGGGGATCCCAAAAATTAAACGTCGTTAATCCCCAAAAAAAAATTTCCCTTACACAGCTCTGTTTAGGGAAAAATTAAAAATTCTGGCTATTAAAAGATACTTTTCATAAAATATTTTTTTTAACCAAAAAAAAACCACTTTTTATTAAAAAAATTGTGCATTCAAAAAAAAAAAAAATAAAATAAATTGGGTATCCCCCGTAATCGTCTAAACCCCAAAGGGATTTAAAAAAACTAACTTGTAAACGGATACTGCAGGGTGAACGCTTTTAAAAAATAAAAAACCCCGTAGGTTTGGCAGAAATTTTTCCTTCACCTCCCTTTTAAAAAAAAAAGGGTTTTAAAAAAGCGATTCATAAAGTTTTGTCCCCCCAAAAATGTTACCAATAAAACATCAACCCCACCCCCCGCAAAAAAAAAAGTCCCCTATACAGCTCCATAAACAGAAAAAAAAAAAAAGTTAGGGCTCTCGGGACTGCGGCGATGAAAAAAAACGTTTTTTTCCTTTTTAAAAAAAAAAGTTTTTTTTATTGGGGTAAAAGCATAAAACTTTTAAAAAAAAAAGAAAAATGTGGTATCGCTTTTTAATCGTTTTTTAAAAACCTGCTGAGTAAAACTAGCTTTCATTTATCCCGGGCACATGCCCACGGGGAAAAAGATAAAAAAAAACAAACCAGGATTGTGTATTTTGTACAAAATCCCCTCACAAAAACCTTAATAAAAAGTGATCAAAGCATCAAAATTCCCCCCCATAATGATACAAATAAAAACTAAACAATACCCTGTAAAAAACAACCCCAAAAAGCAGCTCCGTATGAAAAAAAAATTAAAAAACCCTAGGGTTTGCCCGGGAAATAGGACAACAAAAAAAACGCAAATTTTTTATAAAACTCCCTTTTTTTGGGTTTAAAAGGGTAAAAAAACTTTAAAAAAAAACAAATTAAAAATTTTAATATCATTGAAAATTTTTACCGGCCCCAAAAGAAAAAGTTACCCTGTCATTTTTTCCCGCAGGGCGAAATACTGTAAAAAAGAAGCCCAAAACTACTTTTCCCCCTTTCCTTTCCCCAGGGCCCCCCAATGCTAAAAAAAAAAATACGGAACACCTGTGCGCCCAAAATGAAAAAATAAACACTTAGATAAAGATCCCTGAGGGGTTGTTGAACCCAAAATTTGGGGAAAATTCTGGAAGGTTTCACAGATGCGGCAGGGGCCCCCCCAATACCCTGTGCCCCAAAAAAGCGAAATAACACTCCCCCCCCTTGGGACACCCCGGGCCATGCGCCCAAAACAGCATTTTTACACCCACATTTTGGGAAATTTGCCGAATTTGGGAAAAGAAATTGCATACCCCCTTTTTGGGAGCTTTATTTCCAAGTTTCCCTTGAAAAAAAATTAAACTTTTTTCAGCTAAAATTGCAAATTATTGGAAAAAATATATTTTTTTTTATTTTAAGGGGAAACCCGCAAAAAAAAAATTTGTAAAACCAACCTGTGGGGTCGATATACTCATCCCCAACCTCGGGGATTTTTTCCCCAAGGGGGTTTTTGGCGTTTTCCCAAAGGGGGTTTTTTTTTGGGGGGAAAATTTTTTAAAATTTTTTGGACCCTTAGGGTGTCCGCAAACCTAAAAGGGCCCCCCTTTTTTAAAATGGGAATAAAAAATGGGGACCCCGGCCCTGGTAAGGGCCCTCCTATCCGGGGTTTGACCCAAAAATAATCCCCACTGGGGCCACATAGGGGATACCTCTAAAAACTGCAGAATCGGGGGAATAAATATTAATTGCATTTCCCTTACACATTTATCGTATTCTTGTCAAAAATGTATTAAAATTGAAAATCGCAAAAAAAAGAAAAACCTTTTTTTGAAATTTCATTTCCCCTTTTTTGCTTTAATTCCTGTGAAACCCTAAGGGGTTAAAAAAAATTTCCCTTTAAATTTGCAGTTTTGAAAATTTTAAAGGGATGTAGTTTCCAGAGGAGGCCCTTTTGGGGGGGAAATCTAAAAATACAGGTCAATCAAAGCCCACGTTAAACTGGGACGGGCCCCCAAAAAAAAAAGGGTATATTGAAAATTTTTCTTGAAAATGTAAAAATTAAATACAAAAATTTCTAACCCCCCTAATTTTCGTAAAAAAAAAAAACTTTTAAAAAAAATAATGCCAAACTACACAGACATATATTTAATGTTAGTTAAAAAAATATTTTGAGGGGAATAACTATCTATGTTACAAAGCAGAAAATTTTTTTTAAATTTGAAATTGGGAAAAAAATTTTTCAAAAAAAAAAAAAAAAAAAAGCATTTTTTGGACCAAAATTTCTTTCTTTTTTTTAAAGCACCAAAAATTTTCACAAGGGGAAAAAAAATCTCTGAATCAAAATGGATAGGTTTTAAAATGGTTTAAAAAGTTATTCTCACATAAAGTGACACCCGACAGATTTAAAAAAATGGGGCTCTATCAGAGGGGGCCCAAAAAATGGGTTCGGCGGGGGAAAAAGGGGGTTTAAAAAACCGCAGAGAAAGGGGAGAAAATTTACCCACAGGGGTTATTAAAGGGCTTGGGGGTTTTTTGGCGGGGTTTTTTCAATGAAACAAGGGGTCCCAAGTGTCCTTGTTTTAAAACGTTCGTAATAAAAAGATCTTTCTTTTTTTCCTTTAAAGAAATTTTTTGGGGAAAGCAAGTTTTTTTTCGCTAAAAAAAGCGTTTTTTAAAAGAAATTTTTGGCCCCCAAATCCGTTTTTTTTTTTTGGATTTTGGGGATTAAAATATTTTTTTTTTACCCGATTTTTTGGGACTAAAAATTATTTTTGGGTTGTGACACTAAAAATACTTTTTTTGCGGATTTTGGCGCACAAATATTATTATAGATTTTGGTGCTAAAATCCTCTTTACAGATTTTGGTGCTAATAAAGTAATCTAGTTTCTGACGCTAAAAATACTTTATGGATTTTGCCGCAAGAATACTATTTTTATGGATTTTGGCCCCACAATTCTTTTCTTTACAGATTTTGGTGCCAATAAAGTTATCTTGACTACAACGCTAAAAAAAGTTTTTTTTTACGGATTTTCCCGCTAAAAAATCCTTTTTTTTTAACGGATATTTTCCCTAAATCTGTTTTTTTTTTTTTTTTTTTCTTTTTTTTACAGATTTTGGCGATAAAATCCGTAAAAAAAAAAAAAACGTTTTACTCGGCAAAATCCATTAAAAAACGCATTTTAGCGACAAAATCTGTAAAAAGCCGGAAAAATTTTAAACCGCAAAAGCGAGCTAACATTATTAGCGCCCAAAATTTCCCTTTAAAAAAAAAGTTTCCCCCCGCATCAAAAAACCCGGGAAAACTTTTTTAAATTTTAAAATTTGAAAAACTTAATTTTAGCTCCAAAAACCCTTAAAAAAATATATTTTTTTGGGAAAAAAAGGAAATTTAAAATTTAAATTGTCAAAATCCGTAAAAAAAATGGATTTGAGCTCCAAAAAACCCTTTTAAAAAAAAAAAAGGGTTTTTTTTTGAAAAAAAACCCAGATAACTTTAATATCGTCAAAATCCGTTAAAAAAATTATTTTAGCTCCAAAATCAGTAAAAAAAAAATTATTTTTTTGCGGGGCCCAAAAACAGAAAAATTCTATTAGCACAAAAAAGAGTATTTGAGCGCCAAAATCCATAAAAAGTATTTTTGGCAACAAAAGCGAGAGAACTTTAATAACGGCAAAATGTGTAAAAAAGAATATTTTAGCACCAAATTCCAGAAAAAAAACCGTATTTTATCGTCAAAATCCCTTTAAAAAATTTTTTTAAAACGTTTAAAAATTTTTTTTAAAACGTATTTTTAAACCCCCAAAATCCGTAAAAAAGTATTTTTAGCGATAAAAGTGAGGTAACTATTAGCGTCAAAAATCCGTAAAAAATGTATTTTAGTGCTTTACATCCCCTTTTGTACGGTGGCGGTACATCCAATAGATTAATTTATGCATACATTAAAAAACAGACTTGAAGGGTATGTTCACATGGCGTTTTGTGTCCGTGTGAACATACACTTTTGGGATGCGAGTCTGGGTCCATCTGAACAGACCCCGACACGCATCGAACAATTAGCAGTGAGATTATCACTGACGGCAATGAGAAACACGCGGCGCCGTTCACATGAGTGATCGCCAACGCGTGTTTGCGTCGTGCCTGCCGGATCAGTTTTTCAGATCCCCTCCAAGAAATGATAGTTTTATGAACGTTTTTAGTATTTGGTTTTCAAGTCGTCTTTTGTCCACTGCAGTGTAAACATAGCCTAAATTCTCAGAATGAAAATATATGTTGGGGATTCATAGTGGATTTTTCCTTCTGATTTTAATGGGTAAGTCAGAATCCACAATAAATCTACAGTTCTATATTTTTCTGCGGAAAAATGCTGCAAAGCGGCAGCAAAAGTCATAGCTGGTGATTTTAAATACATTAGTATTACCTATATTTACATTTTTTTGCAGGTGATGGATACTTTGCTCCAGTATCTTGATAAAACGATAACTGAGCAGTTAAATTGCCAGTACCAAACTGTATATGATGCTGTTCCGCTGAAAAACAAGAAACTGTAAGTTTTTATGTATTTAATGTCTGCTTCTCCCTTTGATACATTGATTTTTACAAATTCTACTACTTTCTAGTGCCCTTTCTAGTGGTCAAGTACCCTAGGGGGACTCAATGAACAAATAAAAAAAATATATATGTTAAATGTTCAAATAACCCCCCTCTGGCCACTTTACCAAACAAAAAAAAAATAATATTAATACACACATTTGGTATCGCTGCTTCCATAAAAATCCAATCTATTAAAATATAGCATTATTTATCCCCTACGCTGAACATAATTTTTTTTTGGTTATTTCATGACACCTACAAATTAGAATAAAAGTGAAGAAAGTCACATTTATCACAAAGTGGCACCAATAAACATTACATAAACTTGCAAAAAATGCACCCTGACATCGGGCCATTGGTGGAAATGAAAAAAGTTATCGGTCACAGAAAATGGCACTTCGGCACAAATTTAAAGAATAGAATATGTTTGGATTTTTTATGGTACTAAAACCTTACATATTTGGTATTGCCAGAATTGTATCAACCTGTTGAATACAGAGATTGCATTATTTTTACTGACAATATTGTAAAAACAAAACCCCTGCAAATATGGCGCAAGTACACTTTTTTCACATTTTGCCCCACTTGGAATTTTTTTGGGCCATTTTCCAGTATATTCTATGGTACAGTGAATGAAACCATTAGAAAATATATATTGTGCTGCAAAATGCAAGCCCTCATAGGTCTATGTATATGAAAAAATAAAGTTATGGCGGGATAGAAAAAACAAGCGTGACAAAAAATAGACTGCTGCAGGAAGGGGTTAATGATCCCATTAGCCATATTTTTAATGCACTAGAAAAGCCAAAATATACAAACAAAATCTCTGTGTAATCCAAGTGAGTATACAATAAGCAGCAAAATAAAAAATAGACCTATATACTGTTAAAAAGTCGCCACAATCGGCGATCTGTTAGACAAACAGCCCCTGATGATACAAAAAGTGGTCCCACTTTTAGTATCATCAGGAGCCTGTATGTGATTTTTCATTTTGCTGCTTATTGTATACTTGGAAAAATATTCCCCCTGAAGAACCGTACTACAGACGGGGAAACGCGTTGGGGTTCCTTTTCCCTTGGATCACCCAGTGATTTTGTTTGTTTCCTCCTTAGTGTCAGTTTGTGAACCAGGGAATAGCCACCGACAGGTGGGGTCATCCCTTTTGGGACGGGGTCCCTGCCTTTAGGAAGGGTTGTATAGGGACTGGTAGGATATCTGATTTTTCAAACATATTTAGTGCTTGGACACGTTGCATCTGGATATACATGTTTGCATCATGTGCGCATAATCATATGCCAGACTACGGTCACGTGAGTAATGTCACCTTAATTTTCTGTACTTTTTATAGAGGTATGTATATATATTTCGCTGGCTCACAACTAAAAAGAGGATACGTATTTTGTTTGGAAGCAATTTGCTATTGTATTTTCAGAAATCAAATTGTATCGGTTTAGCATATATTTAAAAAATGTTAAGTTTTAGCTGTATATTATGGTGGATACTCTATAAAATTAGCAAGAAAAGAGTTTTTTTAAACAAGATCTTTTTGAATAGGACCTTGACTATTGCTGTCTTTTACAGCAGCATGACCCCAAAACCAGCAAAAACCGTGTTCTTAAATGACTATAATTTGCAACTGGCAAATAGGATTAGAAATATAACTTTTTCTATGGAATATCTGTGAAATGGGGTCTTATGGAAGAACACTGACAGCAAGACAGCACATCAAAGGTTCTTGAACCCCTTAAAATTTGGGAAAACTAGGTTTGGGAAATAGATTTTTTTCTATGGAATATCTTTGAAATGGGGTGTTAGGGAAAAAAAATGACACCAAAAAAAAATGTGTTCTTGCTTAAAGTCCTTTTTAATTTGTGCAAAAGCTGCCCCCCAAAAAAAAACCAAGCTGCCCCCCCTTCCCCAAAATTTGCGGGAAAGGGAAAATTTTTTGGGCAATGCAAAGATTCATTTGCACCCTATACCCAAAATGGGTTTGACTTTACTGCTGGGGATTCACTTTTTCTTGCTGTACCCCAAACCCAAACTAATCTATCTGGGCAGTTTTTCCATTTTTAAAAACCGCTGGGAAATAGTGGGGTCTGCCGCTTTGAAAAAAGCAGTGCAGAAAACAGCAATGTTTTGTTCATAGTCTGTAATCGTAATGGTTTTAAAGGCAGGAGTACAGTGAAAAAGAAAAAAAACGGGTATGTGTTTTTAGAGCCAATGAGATCCCTTCCCCCCCCGGGCGGGTGTTTTTTTGACCCTTTCCTTGGGGCCCCTGCCCTGATTTGCTGGCCGCAAAAGTATAGAAAGAAAGCGAAAATGGTACGTTTCAAAGGGTCTAGTTTCTCAATTTATGATCCGATTTAAAAAAAAAAAAATCAGATAGAATCGGGGGGGAAAAACCCAAAAAAAAAAGGCGACTCGATTTAATCTTTTTCAATTAAACCCGCCCCATCTTTAAGCTTAGCAGTTTAGCACAGCTCACATTTTTTTAAGAAGCACCCCCCAGGGAACTACCAAAAAAGGGCCCCCCAAAGTACCAGATTTATGAAAAAAGGGAAAATCTTCTAAAAACCCCCAGGTGATCCGGGGCCCACCCTTTTCCCATAAATTGAATTGGTGTTGGCCGGGCCCAAAGGGGGGCAATACTGGACTTTCAAAAATTGTGGGGTTTGGTGGAGCAAAATTTCCCTTTCCATCTCGACTCTTGGTGTTCCTTTAGACGTGCACCCTCTTTCTTAAAGTTCCCTTAGTTAAAGGTTCCTATTGCAGGGTGGCGAGATTTAAGAGGGGTTTGGACTTAAAAGTTTGCATGAGGAAGTGGTTGTCTTGTTAGCAGAATTTACAAAACGACTAAAAAATCCCCAAAACCAAATTTAAACGGGCAATTTACAAACAAAGGCCCCCCCTTGGTTTTCCTTAGGAAAACACCCCCCTGATATGGCTTGTGCGGGTTACATTATCCCTTTGACATTTGGAAATACTCATTCCCCCCTTGGGGGAAATTCCCTTTCCGGGCAAGATGGCCCGAAATTGGGTTTTTTTTTAACGCCCCTGGAAATTGTCCCGGGTTAAATAAGGAGGCCCCCCCAAAAACGATCGGAAGGGGAAAAAAGGGGTTTAAAATTTACCGCTGGCCTTTTGTAAATCCCCCGCGGTTGGGAAGTGAGCTTACAATGGGTTTTTTTAATTTATTGGTTGAGCGTTTTTCTTTGGGCCCCTTCGACATCGGCCCGGATTTGGGTCGATAGTCGACCATCATGACAAGTTTGGGTCGATGGCCCGGATGGTAGTTTTGTTTAAAATTGAAAATTAAAGTTATGGGAAGAAACCCCCAAAACGGGGGTTGGAGAAGGGGAAATTTAAAAAATCCACAACATTTAAAATGGATTAGTGCTAAAATCTTAGGAACACCCCGGTTATTAAAACCCACAGAAAATTTAAAACACAGCCATTCCTTTTCCTGTCTTGTCCCACAGCATGCCTTTTTAAAAAAAAAATTGAATGCCCCAAAAATTAAAAAGGCCAAAAGGCAGTATTTTTTTAAACCTTTCTTTTTAAATTAAAAACCTGGAAATTAAATTTATTCCTGCCCCTGGGCCACAGCATGACCCCCCAAACCCCTGCTGACCCCCAGTTTAAAAAAAAAAGTCCCGGGGAAATGGGAAAGTCTTTAAAACCAAACCATTTTATTTTTCATGGACCATTAAAATGCCCCTGTTCTGGGTACCCGGTTTTGGCCCCTCCGTAGGGAGTGCGGCCCAAAATTTGAGCTTCATTTGGGGAAAAAAGGGTTTGGTTAACGCTCCTTTTCCAACCCATGTCCCCTTTTTTTTGGGATTCTTTTTTCATTTTACTCAACTTTGCTGGGGGAAAAAATGGTCTCTGTCTTTGTTCTTGCCCGTGTCCTTACCCCATGTCTTGAAAAAACCCTACTTTTGGGTTTAAAGTTTTCCTTGTACCCCCCTTATAAAATTCAGGGGGGATTTTTTTCCCAGTATTTTTAAAAGAAAAGTTTTTTATTATTTTAAAATTCTAAAAAACACTTTTTTAAAAAATTGGATGGTTTCCCTACCATGTTTTTGTTTCTCTTTTTTTTTGTTTTAAAAGGGGTTTTTGTTTTAAATCCCCGGGTTTTGTTTGCTTTTTTTAAAGATCTTGCAAAAAAAAGTCATTTTGAAAATTTGTGTTCCTTTTAACGGGGTTGTCCAAACCTTTTCCCTGTTTTGACCCAGCACCTTTCACACTTGAGCCACCTTGCCCAATTGGGGGGGAACAAATGTTGTTAGAAAAAAAACTTTTTTTTTTAAATGGGGACCTTTTAGTATACTGCTTTTAAAAGGGGCATGCCCCAAAAATTTAAATAAAAAGGGAATTCTCAGCCACTGTTAAAAATTTTTAAAGGAGAAATCCCAAACCTTAGAAGCCACATTTCTTTTTCCAAAGGACCATGTTTTATTGTGATCTACAGAAACCCATGCCCCCAAAAAAATTTTTTAAATATGACTTCTCAGCCACTTTTTAAAAATTGTGTTGGAGAAATACCCCCTTAGAAGCCAATTTCTTTTCCCAAAAAGGCCCATAATTTTTTTAGCTGTATTACAGCAACATGCCCTCAAAACCCCTTGACAATGCGAAAAATTCAAAAGAAAAAAGTGTGTACAGGGAAATAGGGTTTGTTGTTTTAAAACCCTTGCTGTTTTTTAAGTCTCCTCACAGAAAACCAGCAAAATTAAACCCCTTTGGGAAAAGAGAAAAAAAATTCCCAGGTAAGAAATGATCTTTTTTAAAAAAATTTTTTTAAGGGGCCCAAATTTCCTTTTGAAGGGGAAATGTAAAGGGAAAAAGACCGGCAACTAAGGGGTTTGCCCTGGGCCCAATTGGGGGAACAACATAAAGGACCCATCCCTGATTCTCTTGATGAAAGTAAAACAAATTAAACTTATCTGTGGAAACCGGATGGTTTCCCCCCCGAATGACCCTCCAGCTGGGGCTGAAGGTAAGCCCCAGTTATGACGCTGGCTCTGGGAGGAAAACCCTCTTTTGGGCGTGGCGGGGGAAAGCTGGGGGGCCATTCTTTCCATTTTGGATACCAAAAGTCTTTTTTGGGGTCTGGGAAAAAAAAATGCAAAAAACATCGGTTTTGGGAGACGCAGATTAGTCTGCCCCAAATGATTTTAAAGCGGGGTCTCGGTGGGGTTGGATGTGTGTGCTTTTGCTTGCCTTTGGTGAGGTGGTAAAAAAGATTCCCAAAAGGTCCCCCCTTTAGGCTTCTGCCCCCATTCCCTGTTTCCCGCCGTTTACGGTTTCTTGGCATTTCTACTGCTGCCCACGCCCGCTGTTGTTGTTCCCCCCGGGGGACTTTTGGGATAAAAGGGTGAATCAAAAGAACGAGGGTTCCCCAGTTGTCAATCAGCAAAGGGTCCCCTTTTCCCTTGCTTTTTTCCTCTCTATTTGGGTGGGTGGGGAAGGAAAGTGCTGAGTTTTGTTTTGTACCGGGGATCCAGGAGGGTGGCCCCCCCCAGTAACTGTTGTTTTTTTTTGATGGAATTTTTTAATGCCAAAGGGTATGTTTGGGAAAGGGAAAAGGAGCATCCCCAAAACTCATGTGGGGGAGGTGGAGCCTTGGGTTTCCCCAAAACACTGGGGGGGAGGGGCACTAGCAAAACTGATCTTCCTTTTATCTTTCCTCCCCTCAAAAATTTGCGCCAAAATCTTTCCAAGGGCAGGGGGCTCGGTTTAAAGTTTGGGGGTTAAGGGGAATTTCCCCCTTTTTTTTTTTCCTCCTTTTCCTCCCCCGCTTCCTCCCGGCCCCAGCTTAACAAAGGGCCCCGGGCTTGTTGAGTTGATGCACCCCGGGGAGTGATGCGCTGCCTTGCACTAGCCCCCCGGCCCCGAACCACCTTTCCTAATGGGGGGAAGAAAAGATGAAATTGTGGGAAAATGTCGGGCCCTTGGGGGATTGGGGGGGAAAGAGAAAGGTCCATGTCCCCTTTTGTGTCCCCTTTTTCCTTCTCCGTCGCTGGCGGGGGCCTGTTGTTTCAGAGGGGTTGTTTCAGAACCCTTTCCCGAAAATAAAAATCACCAAATGGTCATGTGAAAGGGCATCGTTTGGGACTTTACCATTTTGGTGGCTTCTTCAAAAAAATGGCAGGATGGTGCAGAGCTCTTTTAAACCTTTCCTCCACTTCGGTGGCCCCCCAAAACCCCGAGGGGGCCCCCACCGTGTTGTCAGGCCATGTGTCATTTCGGACTGTTTAATGGATTGCGCTGCTGCCACCCCTTTTGCTGGGCATGTGGAGGGTGGGGAAATTCCCGCGGGGGTTGCACGTAAACAAGGGGACGGGTTTACGGGGGGCCGAAACCCGACGGTGGGAAAAAGCAGCCCGGTGGGAAAGAAGCAGGGTGGCGAACGGCGGGGAAGTGCGGGGGGGCAAAATTAGGGCTTCGAGCCCTTCCCCAGCAGGCAGTCCAAGGGCCTGGGTAGCTCTTTTTGAAATTTATGGACGACAAAAGGGTTATGACATGTGCCAGGAAAGGGAGGGGCTCCAGCCTTTTCCCTTTTTAAAGGGGGGGGCCCGCTGATTTTGGCGTTATCGCACAAACCTTGCCCCGGCACAAGGGGTTTTTGTCACCCAGCTTCGCTCCCGGGCTAATTTCGGGAGAGAATTCCCCAGCTCCTGGGCCTTTTGTGGGACGGTCTCCAAAACGTTTTTTTTCAAAAACGGGCCCGGGTTTTTTCTGGGCCGTTTAGAACCAGAGGACCTTGGGGGGAAAAAACCCTGCACCATCCCTTGGGTTTTTGGGAAAAGCGGTGCGCCCAGCCCCCAGAGCCACCGTTCCCCCCGAGGGAAACCCCCCCAGTTTAAACCCCGTGAGCTGTTTACAGAGGGTTATAACGGCCTTGGCCCTGCTTACTAGTCCATTTTTGTCGGGGGGTCAGGGGGAAATTTTTTCCCGGCCCCAATTTCAGACAAAGCGCTTGAAATATTAGAGAAACGTGGGCCCGGCCCGGGGAAGTGAAGGCTTTTCTGGCAAAAAAAATTTCCTTTCTCGGCTTTGGTATTGGGGGGAAAAGGGAAGGGCCATGATGTGGCGGGGAAACCCCTCTGTGTCCACCAGTGGAAAAAGGGAACATTTCCCGGCCCCCCAAAACCCGGCAAAGCCCATATTTTAGGCCTTTTTGGCCCTTTTGGGGTGGTTTGGGGGTTAAAGTGTTTTTTTCTGCTCCCAAACTTGGAAGACAGAAGGCTGGGCTTTCCTTTGGCCCGGCCGGGTGTACAGCATGGGAGGTCGTTAAAATGGCGGGAAAGGGGAAGGGGGAGGATGGGTCTCTGGTGGTGTGGTGGTTTCTCGGGCGCGGTGGATCTGAAGCGGGGGCTGGGTCCCCCGATCAAAGGGTGACAGACCCTGGGCAGCTGAGGGAAAGCTTGGTGGTGGCGGAGGGGCCCGGGGGACGAGGGTTGGACAGTTTGGGTTTGGGGGCCCAGGGTCGGTTTTAGCCTTTTTTTTGGGCCCAAATGTTGCCTCCATTTCAACTCAAAGAAATTTGTGCAGTGACTAGACATGTTGGTGGGGGGTTATCCACCTAAGGTTCTTGCCTTACTTTTGCGTTTACGGGAAAAGGGGGCATTTTGACATGCTTGGGGGGAACAGGGGCTTGTTTCAAAGAAGGCCCCGGGGTTGAGGGGGTCCTGGACCTTTTTGCGGCGGGTTTAAAGGGGGAGGGAGGGGTTTTTGGGGCCCGACCCTGGCTGGCAAAACATATCAGTGGACTTTTTGGGACCGCCCTCTCCCCTTTTTTTGGGGGGAAACCCCGTACTGACACTACCCCCAAACTCTTCCTCCTCGTCCCGTGTGAAACGCTGCAAACAAATTCTGCTGGAAAAAAAACCACGTTTTGGGTCCGCAAAGTGTTTATTTATCTTCCCTCAACACCCGGTGGGTTCGTGTTTCCCGGCCCTTCGGGATCCAGGGTTCGGGGTAAAAAGCAAGAGGGACTGCAAAGGGGTTTCGACCCCCCGGGATTTTTTTGGGTTGGGCCGGCTTCCTTTTTCGTCCTCCCGATGGCATGAGTTAAAAAAGGGGGTCAGAGCTGAGAAAAAAACATATCTTTGGGCCCCTTGATTTTTGACATGGTCTTCTGGGGCCCCAACGAAATTTTTTCATCAAAGAGGTCCCTTGGAAAAAGGATTATCCACAGTGGGGGGGTACACGATTTTCATTTGGGCCCCCCTTCCTTTTTGGACGGGAAAGTGATGTTTCTAATGACATTTGTTTGGGCCCTGACTGGGAGGACGAGGAAAGGGAAGAATGTGGTGCAAGGTTGCATTTTCCAAAGAAGGGGCAGGGTGGGGGACGCTGTTCGTTTTTTTTTTTTTTTCGGGGTTGACAGGGCCCCGACCCAGCGATGACAGGGGCCCGACGGTCCTGCAAGCCGACGGGTCCGCTGGCCATGCGTGTTTTCGGGCCAAAATTGGGGAAGGCCCTTCTCTCGTACCCCCTTTCCCCCATGTCCTACCCCCCCCTTTGCTCGCTTACCCCCTGCATTTCGCTCCATGTTCAGAAAATAAAAAAATTTTAGGGTATGGAAAAAGTTTTGGGAAAGGGCTCTTATTTAAAAAGGAAAAAACCGGGTAAATTTTTCCAAAAAACCCTCAAATCAAAAAAAAATTTTTGTATTACATTTAACGCAAAGTTTTGATCTACAACAAAGAGGGCCGGGGCCAAAGTGAAAAAAAAACATATCTGAAATGTATTCGGATAATACAAGGTATTTTTGGCAACCCTTTTAATTCACCTGTGGTTACTTCAATATTGCTGTATTTTAAAATTTTAAAGGGAAGGTGCCTAAATGAAAAAAAAAGCTTTGGGTTTTGTGCGCCAAAGTAAAAAACACGTTTTTGAAATTTTTTTCGGTTTAAAAACAAAGGGATTTTGGCACCTATAAAATTTACCTGTGGTGGGCTACAATATTGCTGTATTTTACATTTAAGTGCCCCAAAGGGGCCTCAATGAACAAAGCTTGGTAGTTTCGCCAAAGTGAAAAAAACCGGATCTGAATTTATTCGGATAATTTCAAGGTATTTTTTGGGGACCTATCAAACCCGTGCTGGGCTACAAAAATTTCTGGATTCCCAATTTTTAAATGCTGGTGGAAAATATAACAAAGGTGGAATGGGCCAAAAATTGGGAAAAAGAAAACCCCATCTGAAAAAGTATACTGATAATTAAAGTGGGTTTTTGCACTAAAAAAGGACCTGCAAGTTTTTTTAGAAAAGGTTTTGTATCCTAAAATAAGTTTTAGGCTGCCCAAAATCCAGAAAATATTTTTAAAAGGAAAAAAAGTTTAAAAATAAAGCTATTGCAGTGCAATGTCCCACACTGAGTCTTGGTGAAAATATATCCCGTATTTTTATAGAGCTTGTCTGTGTTGCTCCTTTTAAAAAATTTTCAGCTAACTAAATAAAATCTTTTTCCCAAACTTAATCTAAAATAAGTTTTAAGGGGTCACAGCTAACAGGAGAGCTTTCCCTGTGGAGAAATAGAATATATTTCGCTGAGCTGGTTGGACACAGGCAGAGCGCACGTCCTACTGCTATGAGACGCTGAGAGACACTGAGGCTGAACAGGAAGGGCTGTTCTATGTAAAACGAGGTCATGTGATTTTTCCAGCCAATTGCAACCATACACATCCCAGTCATGACGTCGCACACACATCTCACCCTGCTCTATTCTGTAAGCTGATTTGCTGGCTGCCAAAATGACAGGAAGCACCGAAAATGGCGCGATCTTAATAGATGATGCACAGATTGTAACCTAAATTATCGCATGATCTAAAAATTTCGATCAACATAAAAACTGTGCCGATTTCAACTTTGTCGATAATAATCGCTCAACACTAGTGTTTAACCCCTTAGCTCTGACGATCTATTAAGATCGTTGGAGCTAAGTCACAGACAGGAGGAGGGGGCTCCTGCTGCCTGCTCTCGGCGCACGAAAGTGCGGCAGTGATCTCTTACCAGACGGCCCAGGAAGTGAAAGTCACTTCCTGGGCCGTCTGTCTGGCAATGCATTGTGTGCGTGGAGACCAGTACACAGCAATAAGCTGAAGATCTCTCATACAATTCCACTCTGGGGAAAAAAGTGAAAAAAAATTGAAAAAAAAGTGAAACACAAACATGAAAAATAAAATAAAAACACGTACACCGCCCTTTTCCCCTTTACAAATGCCAATCGCCCCAAAAAAGATAAAAAATAAATAAAGTACACATATTTGGTATCGCCGCGTGCCTAACAACCTACCCTATAAATATATCATGTTAATTTACCCGCACGGTGTATGCCATTAAAAAAAAAAAAAAATCACAGAATTGCTATTTTCATTCATCCCGCAGCACATAAAATGAAATAAAAAGCAATCAAACACTCATAAACTTCGAAGTGGTACCAATTAAAACGTCGGTTCATCCCGCAAAAAAAAAAAAAGTCCTTACACAGCTCTGTATATTGAAAAATAAAACAAGTTATGGCTCTCAGAAGATAGTGATGCATAAATATTGTTTTACACAATAAAAACTTTTTTTTACAGCACTTCAGCATAAAAAAAACTATATATATTGGGTATCCCTGTAATCATATCGGCCCAAGAAGTAAAACAAACTTGTCACGGATACTGCACGGTGAGCGCTGTTAACAATAAAAATCACTACTATGATTGCAGTATTTTCTTCACCTTGCCTTCCAAAAAACGTATTTAAAAGCGATCCCGCAAAAAGCAAGCCTCTACACAGTCTGCACACAGAAAAATGAAAAAGTTATGACTCTCGGACTATGGTGATGCAAAAAAAGGGTTTTCCTTTTTGAATAAAAGTGTTTTTATTGTGTAAAAACAGTAAAACAATAAAAAAAATACAAAATGGGTATTGCTGTAATCGTATCGACCTTCTGAGTAAAGCTAGCATGTCATTTGTACCGCATGGTGACCACTGTAAAAAAAAATTAAAAAAACACTACCAGGATTACTGTATTTTGTTCAAAAATCCTCACAAAAACCTAAATAAAAAGTGATCAAAGCTTCATATGAACCCCATCAATTAATCCCCCAAAAAACAAGCCCCTACACAGCTACACCCACTGTAAAATAAAAACGTTATGGCTGTCAAAAGACGACAACATAAAAACGCTTTTTTTATAGACATTTCTATTGTGTAAAAGTAATAAAACATAAAAAAAACTATATAAAATTTATATTCATGTATTCATTTGTAGAGACTCACTGCATCCTGATGCCATCTAGGGAACAACACTTAGCTCCAGGGAACGTCGTCTTTGGTTAATGATATTGGCGCTTCCAAACAGGACACTCTGACACCAGGCATCTGGTTTAAACTGGCCTCAACCAGCTTTATTGAGATAGGAATTACAAGATTATAAAGAGCATCCAAATTAAAACCTATGCCATCTGGCCACTAACTAAACATATAAGAGTTTAGCCATCAACTACCAGGGGTCTGTGCCTACTGCACAGCACCCCTCCCAAATCAGAGTCTTTACTGTCAGCTTCTTTCACTTTTCCGGGAGGGCCAGAGCCTTTCTCCAGCTCCTCTGTTACACTGCCAGCTAGCAGATCACGCCCCTGAACACCTGTAGTCCCAGGCTTTTATAGACCTCCAGGGACGTGTCCAAAACCTGGCCTGGAACACGGGGAGTAGATGCCCACCCGACACATTGTCTACTCCCAATAAGAGCCAACCCATAAAGGCTAAAAAGCCAAACTAACTACACAGCGCTGCCAACCGCTTACTGCGGCTGACAACTTATATAGCTTGCTCCTATCCCACCAAGGCCAGGCACCCTTGGTGGCATGTTGCTTGCAGGTCTGCAACTGCGCACCCTCTAGTGGCAGAAACATGCGACTACCAAAGGTCGCTCTGCCACACGTTGCAATTGTACTGACCGCCATAGTAAAGTTATCCTGTCATTTACACTGCACGATGAACGCTGTAAAATTGAAGCCCAAAAAACAATGACGGAACTACATTTTTCAGCCCCATTTTCATGGTCCAACGCTAAAAAAAACTACGGAATATTTGTGCGCCCATAAATGAGATCCATGACGGGTGTTGAATCCAAAATGGGGTGAATTATGGAAGGTTTCACCTTTTCTGGTACTCTGGAGCTTTGCAAATGCGACATGGCACCCACCAAAATCTGCATTCCAAAAGCCAAATAGCGCCCCCTCCCTTGTATGCCCTGTCATGCACCCAAACATCAATTTACACCAACATGTAGGATATTGCCGAACTTGGAAGAAATTGCGTAACAAAATTTGGGGTGCTTTTTTTCCAGAATTCTTTGTAAAAATTCTACATTTTCAGCTAAAATTGCAGATTGTTGGGAAAAAAAATGTTCTTTACTTTCACAGCCTAACTCTAAAAAAAATTGTGAAACACCTGTGGGGTCAATATACTCACTACACTCCTGGATATATTCCTTAAGGGGTGTAGTTTCCAATATGGGGTCTTTGAGAGGTGTTTGTTAAGTTTTAGCACCTTAGGGTGTCCGCAAACCTGAAATGGTGCCTAAATGACACATGCCAGATTTCAAAAATGGGGCTTTGTCAGAGAGGCCAAAACTGGCTCCGGCGGTAAGGTGTTAACCATTTGTACAATTTACTTTAACACAGGCTCACTTTATGCATTAGTCACAAGCACCATATCTGACACAATAAAGTTCTACACAATTATAGTAGTGTATTGTACCACTAACTCCTGTACACTGGAGGGGCGGTTGTTAATAAACAATGCAATAAGGTGTACAAAGATGGTGGTTTTACCACTTGGCCGTGATGAAAGAGTTCTTGAAGCGGGAGCCCCGATTGGAGTGAGAAACCTCTAAACAACTCCCCATCTTACTGTTACCCTCAGTGCTGTACCTGCTTTACTTCCCGTATAAACAGTAGTGTCAATGTCCTTCCCAAAAGATAACACTTAATAGGAAATCCCATAAACTGTGCCCTAGATTATAACCTGCCTAAATAGGGCCCTGTGCAGTAATATCACATAAATGGTGCTTTACATAGTAATTTTTAGGCCCCACAGACTAATGGCGCCACTTGTGGTACCTTTTTCTTCTCCTGTAGATGATGTCACTATAATGCACAGTTCCACTGTTTATTTGATTCCCAGGACCCATTGAACATCTCTCTTCATATAATAACTTGATGAGGTCTTTATCATTTTAGGACCTCTGGTCTCTTTAGTCTGTCCCCTCTCTCTCACATATAGACCACTGCTCATGCCCTTACATTTCTCTTATATATACAGTATACTGCTGTTCTAGCTTCCTCCTCCCACATATAGACCTCTGCTGTAACCTCCTCCACTTTCGTGCAGTGTAGTGTAATTAGACCCACATGACCTTTGCTGACATCATAGTCACATGATATACATCCTTTAAGGGCCAATTGTAAGATTGTAGCAAAATACAGAATCTTATCTGTAACTTCCACACTCTAAAAGAGACATAGATACCATTTGTTTTAGAGTATAGGAAAAGAGAGAAGAGCGCACTATAGTGAAGTATGAACAGACTGAAATTAATATTTCTATAAATATTGTGTTCACCTCTAGGAGTTGTGCATGTAGCTGAGGCATAACTCTCATAAAAGTATAGTTCCTGCTTATAGGTTCTCCATATAAGCAGCCAGGTATCCGTGAAGCCGCGTGTAACTCATACATGCGGTATAAAATAGCAATCAGATAAAAAAAATAACGGCACTGCGGCGCTCTTGGAGGATAAAAAGTCAAACACCTTCCTTTTCAGGGTGTTAATTGTATAAAAGAGAAGGACTCTTATAAAAAACACTGTTCACTTAACGCGTTTCGCATGGTATACCCATGCTTCATCAGAAGTAACTTATATACTTCTGATATACTTAAGATACTTCTGATGAAGCATGGGTATACCATGTGGAACGCGTTAAGTGTACAGTGTTTTTTTATGAGAGTCCTTCTCTTTTATACAATAAACACCCTGAAAAGGAAGGAGTTTGACTTTTTATCCTCCAAGAGCGCCGCAGTGCCATTATTTTTTATCCGATTGCTACCATTTGTTTTAGCAATGAATACTCGTTAACCTTTTTAAATGTTTTGGAATAAAAAAATTTTGAATATATTTTTCACAATCAGTGACGCATCATCTTGCAACTAAAAAATGTATTGCATATAACCGCATTATTATGAGTTACTTACATTTTAGGAGATTTTATCCAAGATGTTATACATGTTTTCAAATGCCCGAAAATCGCATCCAAAAGCACTGCGTCAATTGGATCTAAAACGCATCCAACATGCAGGTGCGTTTTTGGATGCATTTTGGCTGCAGCAGACATGCACCCTATAGTTTTAAATAGGGTGTTTACTGCATCTTTTGGATTGAGAATTGACCTGACAATTCTTTGAATGGATCTGAAAGATGCAGGTAAACACGCATCGGCGATCACTCGTCTGACCACCGATGCATGTTTTACATTGAAAACAATGTAAAATCACACTGCACATTTTAGATGCGTGAAACACGGATCCAAACCCGCATCTAAAAATGGATCCAAAACACTGTGTGAACATACCTTTATAGTGAAAGTGCTCCCACTCTCTATCCATCCTCTTTACTGCTCTTACACACTTTTCAGCTGTGTCTGCATCAAGCGGATGTACACACAGTTGAAAAATGCCATTTAGCAGGGGCTGCTGCTGAGCAGCCCAGTGCAGGTGCACCATTTTTCTTATAGTTAAAGAGGATCTGAATTTAACTCCATCTATGGTTACAACTCCTAACAGGATTTACTAGATAAATTGTAGAGCCGAGTTTGTTGTTTACTGACCTATGTCACAAGTGTTTATAACTACATGCAAGAACTAAAGCGTAAGGTTCCAGTATGGTCCTGCTATGGCACTTGGTTTTTGTGCAAATTTACAGTGCCAGCTTATCCAGACTGGTTGTCACAACAGAGTTCGAGGACCATAAAATATGACTGGGGTGTGATATTTTAGGAATCGGCAGTTGTGAACAATCCTGTATGTTTTATGGTAGGTTATCATCCACACTAATACAGGCACATTTTTCTGTGGTTTACGTGTGTTTGGTTTTTTTTTTCCGATGATCACTAGGTTAACTGTTGTAAGAGGAATTTTGAAATGACTTGTGCCACGACACACAGGTAGAGAATTAGCCATCTAGGAGGATATCTGCAATATGCTGTATGTTAATATTTTTACTATGTGCAAGTTGTATGCACCAATCTGTCTATTTTAGAATTCACGTGCGTTTACAATTTTTTTAATGTTATATTCATTAACCCATCATGTAGTATTGGTCACGTGAGTCCGTGATTAGTCCTTGGTGCTTTTAAATTGTATTCCATGCCAGTAAAATCTTTTTGCTTGGACTTGGAGGACTTGCTTTTTCGATCCTGGACAATATTTTTTAAAATTATTGAATTTAAAGAGAACCTGTCACATAGATTATGCCCCCCCTTTCTGAGGACATCAAAAAATTCCAAACGCCAAAATTGCGCTTTTTGGTCATTTTATGTCACTTAAAAAATGGAATAAAAGTGATCAAAAAAGTTGCATGCATTCCAAACTGCTAGCGATAAAAAGTATACTTAAGCCCGCAAAAAATGCACCCTCACTGACGTCCGTAGGTGTTAGTACAAAAAGTTATTGGTCGCACAAACTGGCACCGCGGTGCGAATTTCAAAAATAGAAAAAGTTTGTAATTTTTTTACGGTACCAAAACATAATGGAAACCCTACATGTTTGGTATTGCTGGATGCGTATCCACCTGTAGAATACAGATAACACATTATATTTACAGATAGTTGAACGCTGTAAACGCAAAACAGCCGCAAACATGGCGAAAATACGTTTTTTTTAACAATTTGTCCCAATTGGAATTTTTTTACGGTTTTCCAGTGTGTTTTATAGTACAGTGAATAACACCATTAGAAATTAAATCTTATCCCACAAAATAAAAGCCCTCATATGTCTATGTAGGTGGAAAAATAAAAAAGTTATGGCTCTGGGAAGTCGAGGAGGGAAAAACCAACGTGTCAACAAAAAAAAAAAACGCCTTAAGGGGTTAATGAGTCAGCAGGACCTGGGCTGGAGGAGAAGGGGGCCAGCTGGTTCTGAGGGGGATGAAGCTGCAATTAGTGACAGTTAAAGAGAACTTGTCACATAGTTAATGCCCCCCTTGCTGAGGACAGCACAAGCTAGTGAAAGACCTGCTGTTTCCAGCACTGTGTCCCTTATTCTGTAAGATGCTCTAGTTTTAGTGTATTCAATGCTCAAATCTGCAGTTTCCAGCCAGAAGAGTAATTCGAAGAGTAATTCAAAGAGTCAGTTTTTTTAAAACCCCACCGATCTGAGACTAGCCCCGTCCACCTCAACTGATATCCTATCACTTTGAATAGGTAGAAACATGTGAATAACTGCCAGATGGGCGGGGCTAGCCTTTGATGGGCGGGCTAACACTTGCTCATGAATAAGATTTATGGGGTAAATGCTCTAAAACTGCAGTATCTTACAGAATAAGGGACAAAGCGCTGGAAACAGCATGTTTGACACTAGCTTGTGCTGCCCTCGGCAAGGGGGGCATAATCTATGACACAGGTTCCCTTTAAGAGAGAGTTGACAGTTGTTGGGGCCTGTACCAAAGGGTGGAGAGAGAGTGAGAATAAGGAGGAGGAGGATTGTAGAAGCCATGACGTTGCAGATTTCTTTAGCTATCGTTCCTGATGTCCAATGCCCAGAGGACAGAGTTCGTGTTAAGCAGAAAAAAATGGCAGAGGCCGGGGGAAATTTTCCCACTCCCAGTGGCCAGCAGTGTCCAGGAGAAGACACCGATCCGGGGAGCAGCATAGGAGGTACAGCACGAGGCCTGAGGCATTGTAGCTCTGCAAGGTCGTTCCTGGGAGAGTAAAGTGACCTGTATAGAGGTCCTTTGGGGTCAAGCCCATCTCCAGATAAAAGAACCAAAGAGAGACTACAGTAAAGGTCAGGTAGTGCAGTGAGATGGACATAAGGAGAGTTCCTCGGTGTACTGTGACTGTGTGCTGAGTCTGCTGGGTGTCGTGATACAAGGAAACTGTTCGGAGTGAAAACAGTATTGAGCATCAAGAGTAAAAGCCTCATTGACCCTGGATAAAACATGTTTGGCATGTGGTGCACTGGCAGGTAATAGTTTAAAACACTGCACCTTTCTCCGCAATTCAAAAGAGATCTTGTACGGGTGGTTGCTGGGGGCGGTCACAGTTGGACGCCGCCATAGCCACCCTCACCTTACAATTATACCAAAGCATTACTATGTCAGTATAAAACTGACAGGACCCTAATAGGTAATAGACATATAGCTATGCTAGTCCCACTTTCCTTTTTTTAGGTCCTGGCAATTAATTGGGAGTTCACTTTCAGGTGGTAAGGGAGAATTCACCTCCCTACCACTACCTTATTATTATTATTATTATTATTATTATTTATTTTAAAGCGCCATTGATTCCAGGGCACTGTACATTCGAGGGGGTTACATACATAACATAAGTCAAACGAGTACACTGATAAGTGATTAATGACAATTGGCACGACAGAGGGAGAGAGGACCCTACCCGCGAGGGCTTACAATCTACCTTACTACTAACCATGACATCTAAGGAGTTATACAGGGACAACTGCCAAGCTGTCAGACAGCTCCTCCCTTTGTGATCACAATGACTTGCATTTTGGCATGAACTACACCATACAGATGACTTAAACGTATGTCATTCTGCACCAAGAAAATAATAGCAATCAAAGCAGATTTGGTCAGCATCTGCTCAGAGGTAGGTGTACACTGCGAGAATTTGGTAGGGAGCTAGGGACAAGGTGAAAAAATAAGGAAGCATCTCATGATGAGTAGATGCAGACAAAGCATCATGTCACTCAATGCAAAAATATATTGTCTTTGTCATTGTGAATACATGTTGATTAAAATTCCTTTTTTGTGCACTTTGCCAGATAAACTATATTTGTTAGCCTCTATTTCTCTCCCTTCTTACAGAATCACAGATATAATGGTCACAATGCAGATGACAGTCCCTGAAATTATTGGATTTATCCAGTCATTATGTGTGTATGAGGCATTCATGGAGAAAGATATGAAAAGTGCAGAACAATTTCTTTTGCAGGCTAAAAAAAGGTGCAGTATAAGTATGTTTTGGAGAGATCCTTTTTACATATTGGATTTCATTAATTCAAGATCCATTTGCTTGCCTCATCTAATTTTAGTTGTTATTCATTAGGTCTGTTTTTATAGGTTGTCTCTAGGAGGAAAATAAATTTATCTTTACTGATGATGAAAAAAGATATGTGAATTCACATTATTGTGCTATATAACAACTAGAAATATTAAAAATACTATATATACCATAATATAATCCTGAAGTCAGAGAAGAATTAAATCATGTTTTCCAATCTGAATGAGCCGGTATATTCATATTACCGTCCGTTACTAAAAAAAAAATTCTACAGTACCAAGTCCATTAATTGCAATAATACAGGGCCAAATAATACTGCCAGATCATGACCACCACATAGTAACTACCAGTTGTACACAGATACTCTGCAGACAGTAGAAGTGATTACTATTGAGTTACAACCTGTGACTCACAGTTGACTCTGATCGGAGTCAATCTCTTCACTTTC
The DNA here is from genome assembly GCA_025379985.1 of Phyllomedusa bahiana. Lineage (NCBI taxonomy): Eukaryota > Metazoa > Chordata > Amphibia > Anura > Hylidae > Phyllomedusa > Phyllomedusa bahiana. The sequence continues at coordinate 142,417 of JAODAL010003261.1, forward strand.
TTTTTTCTCTTGTCTCTTTTTCTCTTGTCTAGACGCTATGATTTCCGTTCCATGACTCGGCTCTGTAGAATGTGCCACAAAAACATTTTAGAATTCTCTCTTTTATAGCAACTTCCTTCTTGATCCCCACCTCAACACTGCAAAAACACAACATTATATCATACCATGAAAAGTACTTTCATTTTTGTCACTAAAAACGCTGCTCATGTCTGCCTGTCCTAAGGCCATTACTACTTACCTTTCCCCGCTCCTGCTCTGACTGCTGGGCACCACGCGAGTACCTGCACTGGCTGTCTGGTAGCATAATCACTGGGTGCTGCAACTTTATTACCTCACTTCCCTCCTCACTCCTTTGCCAGTTATTGGTGTGATTTAATCTGATAGTAGAGTTGTTGGTTATTATTCTTTTGTGTTCTTAACCCTTGCCTAGTGTGTGACCTTTACTTGCCGCCTGTCCTGACTTTTCTGCTTGTAACTATCTACACCTTTGCCTGACCCCTTTGTACTCCTTCGCTGCACTTTGGCCATCACCATGAGTGGTCACGCTAGGGATTGGGATCTGGGAGTCCCCCGCAGCAAAGCCCAACCAGCCTTGCAGTTGGCGCTGGTTAGGACCAGGGGGCTCCTTGGACTCCGCTCCCATCTTCTCATGATGACCAGGAGGATCCACTACCCTCCATTCCTGATCATTTTCCTACAGGTTTTCCATTTAGTCTACATCGGATTGGTTAGACTATGTTAGACCAACATTGGATTCTTTAATGAAATGGTCAAAAAGGGACGTTATTTGCATGTGTTTGCTTATAGTGCCAAGCAAAATGGTAACAATGTTTTGAACTTTTGACCGTAAGGCTCCATATATCACCATCCACTACAGCTTCTAATGTGAGACTACCATCATTTTATAGACAATCATCTTAGCTATCTTATATATAAATTTGACCTGCAACTATTTAGCATATGCTTAGTTATGCAGATTCTTGTCATGTAACTGCAATTTTACTGTTTTGCTCCAAAAAATCTAAAGCTCAAGTTTTAATATTTTGTTAGTATTTTATAAATCCACGTTTGGCTTTCAATAATGCCTGAATCCTTCTTGGCATGCTCTCTATCAGATTCAAGCATGTCCCCGCTTAAATCTGATTGCAGGTCTCTTGTACACGTTCCTAAAGTTGATGCACACTGGTCGACTCACTGAGGTACTTTTTCTTCAACACTACTCACACTCGTTTGATTGGGTTGAGGTCTGAAGACTGTGGGACCAATCCATCAACTCTACTTCATTGTCATTGAACCATTTCTTTGCCAATCTTGACATACGCTTTTGGTCGTTGTCCTGCTTGAACACTATGGGCGACATGTCAGAAAAGAGGCCACTCCACGCCAGTTTTAATGTGCATTTAATGACTGTATAGTGCGCCTTAGTGAAAGAACCTGTCAAAAATCTGGCGTGTGGTATATAGAGATGGGTGAATTTCTCAAAAATTCGGTTCGCTCACTTCGCCGAATTTCCCGACAAAAATAAATTTGGTCCGAATTACTTCGGGACGAATCACATTAAAAAAACAGCTATTTCAAGGCTGAACAGAGCCTGTAGTGTGCTGTAGAACATTGTGCCATGCTTAAATATGCAGAGGGAGCTTGGTTGGTCTTCATACAATGTTGTGTTTTAGTATGAAACGCACATGACTGCCGCCGCTCTTCGAATTGCTTCACTATAAAATTCCCTGGGCACTTAAGAGGGCAAAACTGACCAAAAAAATGAAGGGGGAATGTAACCTGATAAAGTCATGGCAGCAACAGCTGGAAAAAAACAAGCTGAGGGCTCAGGTGGCAACTTCAGTGACAGAGTGTGGAGGTGACGGCGGCAGCCACAGCAGCATGAGGTCAGACAGTGGCACAATGACATTCTGGAGGTGGCAAAAACAGGAGTAGCACACAGAGAGGGACAATGACACACTGTGTAGGTTACGGCAGCAGCCACAGCGGCAGCATGAGGTCGACAGTAGCACAATGACATTCTGGAGGTGGCAAAAGCTGGAGTAGGCCACAGAGTGGCACAATGACAGAGAGTGGAGGTGATGGCGGCAGCAGCATGAGGTCAGACAGTGGCACAATGACATTCTGGAGGTGGAAAAAACTGGAGTAGGCCAGAGAGTGGCACAATGACAGAGAGTGAAGGTAACGGCAGCGGCAGCAGCATGAGGTCAGACAGTGGCACAATGACATTTTGGAGGTGGCAAAACAGTAGTAGGCCACAGAGTGGCACAATGACAGAGAGTGGAGGTGACCGTAGCAGCAGCATGAGGTCAGAGAGTGGCACAATGACATTCTGGAGGTGGCAAGAACAGGAGTAGGCCACAGAGTGGCACAATGACAGAGAGTGGAGGTAACGGCAGCTGCAGCAGCATGAGGTCAGACAGTGGCACAATGACATTCTGGAGGTGGCAAAAACTGGAGTAGGCCACTGAGTGGCACAATGACAGAGAGTGGAGGTGACGGCGGCAGCAGCATGAGGTCAGACAGTGGCACAATGACATTCTGGAGGTGGCAAAAACTGGAGTAGGCCACAGAGTGGCACAATGACAGAGAGTGGAGGTGATGGCGGCAGCAGCATGAGGTCAGACAGTGGCACAATGACATTCTGGAGGTGGCAAAACAGTAGTAGGCCACAGAGTGGCACAATGACAGAGAGTGGAGGTGACAGTGTCAGCAGCATGAGGTCAGACAGTGGCACAATGACATTCTGGAGGTGGCAAAAACAGGAGTACGTCAAAGAGGGGCACAATGACAAAGTGTGTAGGTCACAGCAGCAGTCACAGCAGCAGCATGAGACCAGACAGTGGCACAATGACATTCTGGAGGTGGCAAAAAAAGAAGTACGCCGCAGAGTGGCACAATGACAGAGAGTGGAGGTGATGGCGGCAGCAGCATGAGGTCAGACAGTGGCACAATGACATTCTGGAGGTGGCAAAACAGTAGTAGGCCACAGAGTGGCACAATGACAGAGAGTGGAGGTGACGGTGGCAGCAGCATGAGGTCAGACAGTGGCACAATGACATTCTGGAGGTGGCAAAAACTGGAGTGGGCCACAGAGTGGCACAATGACAGAGAGTGGAGGTGACGGCGGCAGCAGCAGCATGAGGCCAGACATTGGCACAATGACATTCTGGAGGTGGCAAAAACTGTAGAAGGCCACAGAGTGGCACAATGACACAGTGTGGAGGTCACGGCAGCAGCAGCATGAGGTCAGACAGTGGCACAATGACATTCTGGAGGTGGCAAAAACTGGAGTAGGCCACAGAGTGGCACAATGACAGAGAGTGGAGGTGACGGTGGCAGCACCATGAGGTCAGACAGTGGCACAATGACATTCTGGAGGTGGCAAAAACTGGAGTAGGCCACAGAGTGGCACAATGACAGAGAGTGGAGGTGATGGCGGCAGCAGCATGAGGTCAGAGAGTGGCACAATGACATTCTGGAGGTGGCAAAACAGTAGTAGGCCACAGAGTGGCACAATGACAGAGAGTCAAAATGATGGCCGCAACAGCATGAGGTCAGAGAGTGGCACAATGACATTCTGGAGGTGGCAAAAACAGGAGTAGGCCACAGAGTGGCACAATGACACAGTGTGTAGGTTATGGCAGCAGCCACAGCAGCAGCATGAGGTCAGACAGTGGCACAATGACATTCTGGAGGTGGCAAAAAACTGGAGTAGGCCACAGAGTGGCACAATGACAGAGAGTGGAGGTGACGGTGGCAGGAGCAACAGCATGAGGTCAGAGAGTGGCACAATGACACAGTGTGGATGTCACGGCACCAGCAGCAGCAGCAGCAGTATGAGGTCAGAGAGTGGCAAAATGACACAGTGTGGATGTCACGGCACCAGCAACAGCAGCATGAGGTCATAGAGGGGCACAATGACAGAGTGTGGAGGTGGGTGGCAATACCAGTCCCTGGTAAAGATGGTTGGTGGCAGATGGAGAAACTGTCAGCAGATGTGTGGCATCAGGTGGGTGGCGGCATCAGAATAGTGGCTGAGGCAGGTAGTTTGAACCCAGACTCATTTCTCACAGTTTGGGTGAGGCGTCATGGCTGATGTAGTCTGACGCCTAAGGCATTGGTGTGTGGAAATCCTGGCCGATCCACGCCTGATTCATCTTGACAAAGGTCAGTCGTTCCACATTTCTCCTTGGGGTAACGATGGCCCCCGCCGCACCGAACACCTGCTCTGATGCCAAACTACTGGCCGGGCAGGATCGCTTCTCCACTGCAAACTCGGCAAGTTGCGGCCACACATCCAGTTTAGCTGCCCAGTAGTCCAGCAGATCTTCTAACTGGGTGGCAGATTGCTGTCCAAGTTGGCCACCACCTGTTGGTTCAGGGTCTGCTCCAGGTCCTGCTGCTGCTGCTGGCGACTGCCCTCCTCACTAGGCGGGTGAAGGAAGCTGCTCATCAGTGACTCCAGACTTAGGTTGCTGCTTATGGAGCTGGTACTGCTCCTACCCCTCCACCTTCCCTCAGCAGCCGCGGCAGTAGTACGTGAGCACTGAAGAACCCCCCGGTCAGAGCTGTCAGAGGAGGAACGATGCCGCACATAAGCAGCGGCCAACTGACTATGGAGGATTTCCCTATAGTATTTGAGTTTGTCCTCCCTCTCAATAGCTGGGAAAAAGGCTCCCATTTTGGACCGGTAGCGAGGGTCCAATAGGGTGGAGAGCCAGAAGTCATCCCTCTGCCGGATGCTGACTATTCGGCTGTCACTAGCAAGGCAAATCAGCATGCTGCGGGCCATCTGCACAAGTGACTCCGAGGGGCTCCCTGCCTCCATCTCCACTGTATACTTCCACGGTGCTTGCGGGTCATCTGCCTCGTCTTCCTCATCTCCATCTACCTCCTCCAACTGCTCCGTCTCCTCCTCTCTTGTCACCTGGGTAGAAAATCCACTCATTTCACCAGACAATGCTTCTGCTCCAATGTCCTCCTCCTCCTCCTCCACCATTTCAGTCCCCACCGGACTCATGTGGCTGCGAGATGTAGTCGCCACGTCTCCAGTCCCCTGCCCAGACAGATTTTTCAGCATCTGTTCCAAGACATGAAGCAGTGGAATGACGTTATTCATCCCGTAGTCCTGGCAACTGACAAATAACGTGGCCTCCTCGAATGGCCTCAACAAACGGCAGGTGTCACGCATGAGCTGCCACTGGCTGACATCAAAGTTACACAGGGGAGTACTCCTGTCCGCCTGGATCATCAAAAAATCTTTAATGGCCTTTCTCTGTTCATACAGTCGGTCCAACATGTGCAGGCTGGAATTCCAATGGGTCGGAACATCGCATATCAGAGTGTGTTGGAGGAGGCCTTTTCTGCCGCTGCAACTCGAGGAGGGTGTTCCTGGCTTTGTAGGAATGGATGAAGTGCATGCACAGTTTCCTGGCCATTTTCAGATTCTTCTGAAGATCAGTGGAAGACTTCAGGAACCTTTTCACAACCAGATTGAACATGTGCGCCATGCAGGGCGCATGGACCATTCCTCCTCGGTGCAGCGCAGACACCATGTTACTCCCATTGTCCGTCACCATGGTTCCGATTTGCAGTTGGCACGGAGAAAGCCACACATCGATTTCTTGCTGCATGACGCGGAGCAGTTCCTCCCCTGTGTGACTTCGTTCGCCGAGGCAAGCCAGGTGTAGAACTGCGTGACACCGCTGTGCCCTACACATGTGGTATGATGGAGCAGTACTTGTGGAGGCTGAGATGGTGGTGGTGGTGGAGGAGGAGGAGGCGGACATTGGCGCAGGAGCTGCAGTTTGACAACGTGGAGGAGAAAGCGGCGTCTCCTGTCCAAGTTGTTGGTGTGCCTGGGCAGGAAGCACATTCATCCAGTGGGCCGTAAAGGACATGTACTGGCCCTGACCGTAGTTACAGCTCCAGACGTCCGCGCTGCCGTGCACCTTGGAACAAACCGATAAGCTCAAGGACTGGCCCACCTTCTGTTCTACATATTTATGAAGTGCTGGTACTGCCTTTTTGGAAAAGAAATTATGGCTTGGAACTCTCCATCTCGGCTCGGCACAAGCCATTAGTTCTCTGAATGGTGCAGAGTCCACCATTTGGAAAGGGAGGGACTGCAGCACCAACAACTTGGACAGGAGCATGGTCAGCTTCTGCACCTTAGGATGGTTGGACGCATACTGTTGTCTCTTTGCAATCGCCTCGCTGAACAACTGCTGGCGCCATGAGTAGCGAGGAGCAGGAGCATCTGGACCGGGAGATGATGTCAAAGAGAAACAGCTCCCTTCTGCAGAGGTGGTGGAGCCTTGACCGGCTGCAATGGCATGCGTGCCACTGGGCGCTGCTACTGCTGTTGCTGCGGAGGCAGGATGGACCACCACATCTGAGCCACGTTTCTCCCAGGCCACCGGATGGTGACGCTGCATGTGTTGACACAGGGCCGTGGTGCCAACGTTAGCTCCCTGGCAACGCTTCACTTTCTGCCCACAGATTCTACATATACCCATATTCGGCTCCTCCAGTGTCTTAGCAAAGAACTGCCACACCGCCGAGAAGCTGATTTTACCGCCAACGCTCCGCACTGAGTGACTACTGCTGCCTCGCTGAGCCCCTGTGCCGCTACTTTCTTGGACCTGTGAAGCGGGTTTTTTACCCCGTGGCCGCTTGGCTCCCAACCTCACACTGCTGCTATCCTGCTGACTCACGGCCACACAACCCACTTGCTGGCTGCGCCGCCACCTGACGCGCAAGCTGACGCCCTCTTCTCCTGACGATGATGAAGCCCTTGCCTCACCCGGCTCCCAAGTGCGGTCGGCTACATCATCATCTATTTGTGTTTCATCGTCACTGCTGTCCTCATCACCGGTCTTGGTATGCAGAGGCTGACCCCTCACAACATGACCTCCCATGCCACTCTCAACATCTATACTTTGCCGCCTACTGCAAGAAGCAGGGGATATTGGCCCCATTTCTTCGCTGCCAAGTAGCTGCTGACTGCCCTCCTCAAATTGTTCATCCTCACTATATAGTGGCGCTGAGCCCAGACTAGATAGTAGATCTCTGGCTGAGGGAACCGGATGGGACAGAGGCGGGTTGAGGACAGGTGAGGGCCGCTGACCTGCTCCTGGGCCATGCCAACTAAGGGTTGTGTCTGACGTTCCCACCAACTCTTGGCTGGGGTTGTCAGATGTCATCTGGGAGGAAGTGGATGACCTAATCAACCAATCAAGAACCATTGGGTTGCTGAACAACACACGGCCGCTAGATGACAGCGGCAGTTGTGGCCTCACCGAGTGACCCCTGCTGCGATGTCCCCTTGCTGTGCTGCGACCTGGGCCTGCTCCAGGAATGTTTGTGCCTCTGCCACTCGCAGGTGAAGAGCCTGCCACCTCTCTGTCTGACATACTGTTTGTTCTAAAATGTACAGACACTGTTTGATGAAGATATATGTATATGATAAATACACACCCTGTATTTGACTCCAAATGAACCCACTAAGAAGCTTGGTTAACCCTTGGATATAAATTGCACTCCACAAATGGGCAGGAAAAATTGACTTGTATGTGCCGTTTAAAAACTCTGTGTATTTTACTGAATATAAAAGCACAAACAGGCTTAATTAACCTTCGGATATGAATTATGCTACAGAATTTCTTCTGTGGCGGTGAAAAACAAAGTTTCTTTTACTGAGTACAACTGCAGAAAAATACTTAGTTAACCCTTGGATGTAAATTGCACAAAAGAATTGAGCAACCAAAAACTACGAGCTTTGTAGCGTGTTACAATGGCGTGTTTTTTACGCTACACAACAAGAGGAAAACTTGTAATTAACCTTCGCTTGTGAATTATGCTACAGGAAAAATTTATTTTTTGGCGGTGAAAAAGACGGTTTATTTTAGTCACCACAGCAGCAGAACAACGCTTAATTAACCCCTGGATGTAAATTGCGCAAAAGAATTGAGCAACCAAAAACTACGAGCTTTGTAGCGTGTTTCAATGGCGTGTTTTTTATGCTACACAACAAGAGTAAAACTTGTAATTAACCTTCGCTTGTGAATTATGCTACAGGAAAAATTTATTTTTTGGCGGTGAAATAAACGTTTTCTTTTAGTCACCACAGCAGCAGAACAACGCTTAATTAACCCCTGGATGTAAATTGCGCAAAATAATTGAGCAGCCAAAAATGAAGTGGTATTTGTATTGTAAAAACACTGTTTCTTTAAATGAATACAACAGGAACAGGCTTATTCACCCTTGGATATTCAATGTGCTGTGAGCAGATATCATTAAAATGCATATGCAGCTGCACTGGACACACACTGGACTTCAGATCCAATACCCCACAAAATCAGAAACAGAACGTTAAGAGAAGCAGTCTCTGAGACAAGCTAAGACACCCCACAAAAATCGCTGTATAAAAATCAGTTCTTTAGTATCTGCTATCACAATCAGCCGCGGCAGCATCTTCCCTAATCAGTACAGTGAGAGCGGTATGAGCTCCCAGCGTCGCGCCCGGACTTATATAGTGCGGTGACGTCACAGAATCCCCCCGATCTCTGATTGGCTTCATCTCTGCACATGTCGTAGGCTATGCCCTTCTTCCTCCCAGAGTTCTTTGCTCCATGTAACGCCATGTGCTCGCAGCCATTTTATCAATCAAAAGCACACTCCGTTCACGCGAAGTCCCCCAAACTTCGACTTCGTTCAGAACCGAAGTTTTCCTGAAATTCTAAACGAATTCCATTTCGTCAGAATCAATCCGCCCATCTCTAGTGGTATACCTTGTATAGTATAATTGATGCGCCTAATCTAGGCACATAACATAATTTAGGCGCATAGCATATCATTCCTAGCCTATTTGATGTGACTACTTTAGGCACATTCAAATGTGTCATGCCTGGCGTATAATGTGCCTAGTTGTGGTGTACTACAGTTCATTTATATAGAGAATAGGGAACAGTTTTTGGTGCAAAATACACCAAAAAAATGGCTCAGCTCTAGTGGGACATGTCATCCTATGTCATCCTTTTAATACCCATAGTACTCGAGTGTACAAAGTAACTCATCTTTCAGGATACTCACATATAGCTCAGAATTGAGTCCACCACTGATCCTGGTCAATTATCCAATGCTTTTGGCTGTGAAATAACCTCATATCATCAGGCTTCTTCCACCAAACCTGAAACCTCCTTCAATTTCTCAATCCATTAGCCGCCTTTTTCTTTGATTCTTCCAGACCCATTTGCACCCATCAGAACCTGGTCTATTGACTTTCATCTCCTCACTACAAATTACACGTTTCCAAACTTCTACTGTACTTTTCATACCTTTTTTGTAAACTCGAGCCAGTGCTTCTTATGATGATATTGAAGTCAAGGCTTCTTCACCTTTTTTTGGGCCGCCATTCCAGCCTTGTGTAATATGTGTCACATGGTGATGCATGGGCATCTGTGATCTCACTACTACGAAGCATACGAGCCACCTCCACTGCTGTGTTTGTTAAGCTAGAACTGAGAGACCTTGTGATGAGTCGACTTGTTAAATCCGATATTTTGCCTAGATGTTCACCTCTTGGCTTTGGAATGAATGGATGGACTTAATTTCATATTCTTCCAGTTATTATGGCACTTCTATAATGCAGTTTGGCAATTTTCTTGGTCAAGAGACCACTATTGATGAGGTGGATCATGCGATTTCTACTTTCTTGGGAAATTATCTTTATACTTGCTCCTTGGCTCGAACCGGTGCCATTTCACTTGGGAATCAACCTAATAACACACTCAGCAATTAGGTAATGTGAGAACAGGTTGCAATTTTAGTATACAAGAAGAAAAAGATTGTACCACCACCAAGAACAAAACAGTAACCATGCAGTTACATGACAAGAATCTGCATATAATTAAGCTCATGTAAAATAGTTACAAGTCAAACTGATGTATGACATAGTCAAGATTGTCTATCAAATGATGTCAGTCTCAAAGCTGTAGATGGTGAGATATGAAGCCTTAAAGTAAAAAGTTCAAAACATTGTTACCCTTTTGGTATGCGCTGTAAATTAAGTTTAGGAGGTTTTTTTTTATATTTTTTTTCCAGTGTCTGTCAGACACTTCCATTACTGACACCTCTCCATTACTATCACTGAGACTTGGTGTCAGTCAGTGGTGTTTTTTGACATCCCCAAGGCTCACACTAACCCCCTCTTACTGTCATCTTAGTACCCAATGCACCAGGGATACTCACAAGAGCCAGGTTATAGTCAGAAGGGGACCATCTAATGTAATGATCTGCTTCTGGGGTAACTGCGAGCTGATATTGTTAGGATGGACAGAGACCAAAAAAAAAAGAAGTGTGACCCTATATTTTTTATAATCAGCCAAGGTAAAACCAGCAGCTGCAGCCTGATACCATAAGAATAGAAAGGTCCATGGATATTGGTCTCTTCCCATCATAAAAATACCAGCCTGCAGGTGCCCTAGAAAGAGATCATGACATTAGATGGTCCATTTCTGATGGCAACGCGGTTCCTAGAACCCCTAGTGCATTGGGTACTGGAGTAGTATGAGAGGGGGTTAATGTCAGCCTTGGGGACAAGGAACACCACTGACTGACACCAAACCCCAGCAATAGTAATGGAGAGGTTTCTATCAGACACCTCCATTGTTAACACTGGAATAAGATGGTAATAAAAGTCCAACAAAAAAAAAAGTTTATTTAAATAATCACTCCCTGACACCATACCTCCTTGACTATTTTATTAAAGATATAGATCTAATGCTGGGCTGACATAGTTCAAGGGATCTTACGTACTCCAAAAGGGAAACCTGTACAAGAAAACACACAAGAAAACACACACACACACACACACACACGAAAGTTGGATGACTTCACTCACAGCAGGCACCACACTTTACTACCATAGGAAAGCTTGGTGCTTGCTGTGGGGGATGGTGCATCATCCAGCTTTCACATGTACGAATGTATATATATCTTCTATTAGATAGGTTTAAAGGCATCCCGTAAGGTAGGTATTTAGGTACATAGGTCCCCTCAGTAGGCAGATAGGTATATAGCCTCCTCAGTAGGAAAGTAGGTAAATAGGCTCCTTCAGTAAGTATATATGTCCCTTCATTAGGTTGGTATATATTGCCCCACCAGTAGGTAGTTAGGATGGTATATAAATACCTTTACATAAATATATATAATATAATATAATATATAATTGATCTTCAAGGAGCTTGAGGCCAGGCACGGGCAGCATGACATCATTGCACCACTTACACCGGGACACTACTTTTGGCAAATGGTAGGCCACAAGGCTTTCTCTTGCGGTGCCCCAGAGTTGACAACAGAGCAGAGAACTGATGGTTCTCTGCTTTACCATAGTTTTCGACTATATGTGCATCTCAGTTTGGGGCGGCCGATGTTTTATCTGGGACACAAACCCGGGATAGTGGGACTTAGCGATGCTCCTTGTTCTCATTGCTCCAGCAGCAGCTGTCTGACTATGGTGATGTCACTCCTTGCTGTGTTTGTTAGTAAAACAGAAGATTGTTTGTCTAAGTTACTGTGAAACTTTAACCCTTTACAGCTCCGCAACCTTGTGTGTTACAGTTTACAAACCTCCAGCATTCATCTCACTCGAACAGGCTCAGGTAGGAATAGCAGTGCTGATATGCCAATCACTGCTGTAGAACCGCCAACAGCCTAAACATGAAGTGTGTTTCAAGCTGGCTGTAAGAGCAGGCTCTGTGAAGAGCATAGTGAGAGACCCCTTAAGGAAAAAATGAAAGATCTATATCCCAGTACAAAGTTAGCAAACAAGTAACTGTCTTTTATAAAGATTTTAATTTTATTGCTATGATGTTGATGACTTACCCTTATTGTTACAGATTCCAAAAGATAATTGGAGAAAATGCTGATTCTGTCCAGCTGAATGTGATTATGAAACATTACTGTGTACTTGCTTGCAAAGATTAAGATGCAGATCTGCTGCATCTATATACATAAAGTCTACTTTATTCTCCTACATTAAACAGAAGTAATATAAGTAATAATCTTAATAATAATAGTAGTAGTGATTAACAGTAATAATAATAACAATAGCAGTAATGAAGTTAAGGGTATCACCCCTATCACTTTAGTTGGGACCTTTTCCCATTATATAGCAAAAATGTTATACTTTTATGCAAGAGAATGGACAAAATATAGATAGAATAGATGGCTACGTAGGGCACCATTAGGGAGTGGGAGCACAATTTATCCACTAACTAGCTTGATTTCATATACTACTTGTGCACTTTTAAGTTAATTTAAGATGAAGATAATAATGAAGACCAAGGCCGACATATCAGAAGAGACCCCCCCATGCCAGTGTTAAGGCGCAATAAATGAGTGTATAGAGTGCCCAAATGTATGAACCTGTCATAAATCTGGCATGTTGTATACCTGGGATAGCATATCTCATGCCCATTGCTGGCATATTTTAGGTGCATAACTTAGAACATTCAAATGTGTTGTGCCTGGCACAAACTGCGCCTAGTTTTGGTGTTTGACTGTTGATACATATATAGAATAGGGATACGACCATTTTTGGGTGAAAAATACACAAAAAATGGTGAAACCAAATTCTGACATGTCGCCTCAGGTTTTAAGATTGTTTTAAACGCTGGAATTCTCTATTTTCTTGTGTACTGACCCATGCAATAAATTAAACATGTAATTTATATCGCACTATGAATGCTAAAAAAAATAAAATTGCTTTTTGGTTATCTTCTCCTCTAAAATAAGTAAAATCAAAACCTAACATGTACCTTTTATTATTATTATTATTACAATCAAAGAATTGCGCTTTTTGTTCATCCCGCAGCACATAAAATGGAATAAAAAGCGATCAAAAACTCATATAAGCGCCAAAGTTGTACCAATTAAAACGTCAGTTCATCCCACAAAAAAGTCTTTGCACGTCTCTGTACATGGAAAATTAAAAAGGTTATGGCTCTCAGAAGATAGTGATGCATATATATTGTTTTACACAATAAAAACACTATTTTTTTTTTTTAAAGTGCTTCAACATAAAAAAACCTATAGAAATTGGGTATCGCCGTAATCGTATCAGCCCACAGATTAAAGCTAATTTGTCACGAATACTGCACGGTGAGCATTGTTAAAAATAAAAATAAAAAACACTACTAGGATTGCAGTATTTTCTTCACCCTGCCTTCCAAAAAACGGATTTAAAACTGATCAAAAAGTCTTGTCCCCCAAAAAATAATACCAATAAAAACATCAACTCATCCCGCAAAAAACAAGCCCATACACAGCTCCACAGACAAATAAAAAGTTATGGCTCTCAGACTATGGCGATGCAAAGATGTGTTTTCCTTTTTGAATAAAAGTGTTTTTATTGTGTAAAAGCAGTAAAACATAAAAAATACAAATTGGGTATCGCTGTAATCGTATCGACCTGCTGAGTAAAGCTAGCATGTCATTTATACCACACGGTGACCGCTGTAAAAAATAAACATAGAAAACACTACCAGGAATGCTGTATTTTGTTCAAAATGCCTGACAAAAACCTTAATATAAAGTGATCAAAGCATCATATGCCCCCCATAATGGTACTAATAAAAATGTCAACTTATCTCGCAAAAAACAAGCCCATAATCAGCTCTGTATACAGAAAAAGGTTATGGCTGTCAGAATAGGACAACATAAAAACACAATTTTTTATACAGCTATTTCTATTGTCAGGGACCGGTCAGGGACACACACACACAGACACAGACAAGTGGGCCCTGACTCTGATCCCAGCCCCTGTCCCTGCCTTTTGGGGAACCCGACTCCTTAATAGGCCGGCCCCAACCGGAAGACTGATGGCTGCACTGATATACGTACAACACAGACAGGACAAACAGACACAGAACAAATAAGCGAAGTCGGGCGGTCCAAGTCGGCAACAGTACGGTCAGAGAGGTACAGAGACGTGAGACAAAGAGGATAAACAGAGTCCAAGCCAAACGTCAATACCGGTCGGGTGCAGCAGTACAAAGTCACTAGGAAACAGAGAATAGTCAGGAGAACAGCAGGGTCAAACACAGAAAAGGCAAATGCAAAAGGACAGGCTAGCTATAAGCAAAAGACCTCTATAGCAGGCAAAGATGGAAGTGAAATGAACCTTTAAATAGGGACCCAAAGAAGGCAGAACTGAGGCCATAAGTGGAAAGAAACACAAGACCGGATAGGAACAGAAGGTTGCCAATCAAAAGGAGAAACTAATTAACTCAAAGAGTGCTGGAGGATTCCTGGCCCGGGCATTGGCCAGGAATCAATCAAGCAAACAGCAAGGAGAACACAGTTCACACTAGTGAATACAATTCTAAACCTCATGTAAGAAACCAGGGCTACCGTCGCAACGGCCGGCGAGCAGAGCTCAAAGCTAAGGTTCTGTCAGGCATGATCATGACATCTATTGTTTAAAAGTAATAAAACATAAAAAAACTATATAAAATTTATATCTATATTGCAATTATAGTAAAGTTATCCTGTCATTTATCGCGTACAGCGAACACTGTAAAATTGGGGAACACTGGAAATCAATATTAAGTTGCATTTCTCTGATCACATCTACCGTGCTCTTGTGAATAATGGATAAAAATTGAAAATCTGCAAAAAGAAGTGACATTGAAATTTCACCTCCACTTTGCTTTAATTCCTGTGAAACGCCTAATGGGTTAATAAAATTCCTAAATAGTGTTTTGAATACTTTAAGGGTTGTAGTTTCTTTAGTTTCTTAGATGAAGTCACTTATGCGGATATCTAACATACAGGCCAATACATACAAAGTCACATTAGAACTGGACTAGTCCCTAAAAAAAATGTATATTGCATTGAAAATTACTACTAAATTTCTAAGCCCCCTAATGTCATAAAAAACAAAGACATTTAAAAAAATTATGCCAACCTACAGTAGACATATGGTAAATGCTAGTTTTAAACTATTTTGAGTGGAATTAATATCTGTTTTACACGCAGAAATTTTTGATGTTTGAAATGGTAAATTTTTTAAATTTTTCACGATACTTTGATATTTTTCAAAAATAAGCAAGTTCTTTTTGGGTCAAAATTCCTTACTCTCTTAAAGCACAATGTGTCACGACAAAACAATCTCTGAATCGCACGGATAGGTAAAAGTGTCAAAAAATTATTCTTACATAAAGTGACACATGCCAGATTAAATAAGTGTGACTGTCAGAGAGGCCAAAACTGGCCCCGGCGGTTAGGGGTTAACGCATATAATTACTCACGAGCTAGATTTGATCTTGTATTTATTAGATGTGTAGGGAGACGTTCAATCTCTGTGATTACTAGGTTTAGGAAAACATCTATACCTAATATATCCTCTTCTGGAGACATGCTTTTTTTTTTTTAAGCCAAGAATATTTATTGAGTTTCATCAACAATACAGAATTCTATAGAACATTGCACAAACGAGAAGGAGGGGAGGGAAAAGGTGTGGGAAGAAAGGAGCATAACAAATGCCATGTTACAGAATATCACATTGTCTTGTTGCACAATAATAATCTTGTTACAGTGAAATATACCATTCATACCAATCAAGGCAGAGTAAGTCTTTATTCGAACAGAACCTTCTGTAGGTCATATATTTCTACTGTTTCCTGCATATTATTAGTTAAAGGCATTAGCCCTAATAAAAATATGTGGTTTTTCCACGGAAACCAGTTATTTCTAATTTTAGTTAACATACGAGGGGGAATCAATCAGCTTGTTTAGCAATGACATTACCCATTGATTCTATGGGAATGACCTCTTTAATATTCGGTGTTTGGGGCATTTTCCAATGTGAGGCTATAGCTGTTCTGGCAGCAATCAGAGCATGAGAAAGTACTGTGCGTAAAGAGCTAGGTATTTCATCAAATGTAAGCTCTAGGATGCCTAAGTCTGGTTTTAGAGTAACCTTCCAGTGAAAGAGTTCAGATAAAAGCACCTCTAATTCCAGCCATAGAGGTCGAACCAGTGGGCAACTCCATCACATATGTAGGAGGGAGCCTTTAGAACCACATTGTCTCCAGCAGAGGTGGGAGTACCCCGGAATAAGAGGTGACATTCTAATTGGGGTTAAGTACCACCGGAAAATCTTCTGGAAAGTTCCACGTGGTTGGCACACCTAGAGTATCTAGAAGTCGTGTTAGCCGCCTGGAGCCACTCTTCAGTGGTATATGTGTGGGCTATTTCACTTTCCCATTTTAAAGTATAAACTGGTTTGACATTGAGATCTATATCATGTAGAGTCTGATAGGTGGCAGTCAAGCCCCTAATATTACAGTGCTTTTTCCAAAAACAGTTATGAAATGAGATGGGAGCTTGAGGAGCAATAGACCAACATTGAGAATATATCAAATGTCTTAGTTGTAGATATATAAAGAATTGGTGGACTGGATTTGAATATTGCTGCACTAGATCCTCAAAAGACCTAAAGTGTCCCTGCTGAAAGAGATCTCCTATCTCTCTTAATTCCAATTTTATCCAATGTTTGATTGGGGTGTCTGCTAAGATAACTTGTTGTACGGAAAGGGGGCAGCGAAGTTTATCTATGTGTATTTTTTGTTTAAGCGTAACATGCTTATGCCAGACTTGAGCCGCATGTGAGAGAGATAACAATTCGAAAGTTGTGGGACTTCTACCGCATAGCATGGCTATTATGATCTTTGAATAAACCTTTAGAGATCAAACCGCCTTCAATACATTCTCAAACAAGGAGTTTCCAGCGTATAACCGTCTGCTTGGGTAAAAAAATTGTTGCAAAACTTTATTTCACATCTTTAAACATTTCAAATGGTTTATTGTTTTTTTCCTTGGATAATCCGTGGCTTCTTCAAGAGGACTGTCCAAAATAACAAGCGGTATACAGCTACAGGAGCAGGTCAAGGATCCAATTCTAGCAGAAGGCAGAGAAGCCCCAGAGCTACATGGGAATTGTCCAGGTGCAGAATACTGATGAGCAGTGTGTGAGTGATTGCTCAGTAGTATTCTGCAGCTGGACAACTTCTCCCATGTAGCTCTGGGGCTTCTTTGCCTCCTGCTAGAAATGGATCCTTGACCTTCACCTGTATACAGCTTCTTATTTTGGACAGTCCTCTTGAAGAAGCCCTGAATTATCCAAGTAAAAAAACAATAAGCCATTTGAAAATTTTAAAGATGTGAAATAAAGTTTTGGAACGATTTTTTCACCCAAGCAGACGGTTGTACGCTGGAAACTCCTCGTTTGAGACTGTTTGAGCAATTTGCTTTTGCTTTTCCGGCCGTCTCCCGCTGCCATACTTGACAGGTGAGCTGACTCTGTTATCTCTTTTTGGATTTGAGCTTTCAATACATGACCAATGATGTGCATCCGGGGAATTCCAGAAAAAGAATATGGGTTCCAAAATTGAGACTAAATTATAATGTAGTAAATTGGATACAGAAAGGCCCCCCTGAATACTTTTCCTATAAAAATACTGTTTTTTGAATCTGGGTCGCTTTGACCCCAGATAAACTTCAGCATCTGATTTTGGAGCTTAGTAATTACTGTAGAGTATTAGGTAATACAAATGGTAGGGATCTAGCTACGTATAAATACCTGGGTAAGAGTAGACTTTTAGATAGATTTATATGTGCTAACCAGGATAGGGAGAGTTGACTAAGTCTACTGATTTTCTCATTTATAGAAGAGATAACATCCTCTAGGTTTTTATCTTTCGTAGTAGTGAGGTTTGGATATAATTTATTTCCCAGGTAATAGGCATCCGCCCAAATAAAGTTAATATTAGGGATTTGGAGCTTTAATGAGGACCGACAATTTCTGGGTAAAAGGATGAATTTCGTTACATTTAATTTATAACATGAAATACGGGCATATCTGTCTAACATAGCAAGGAGGGGGGGATAGATGTACCAGGTTGCTAACACATTATCAATATATCATTAGCATACAAACTCACTGAGTCTCTTTCCTAATGTGTTCCGCCAGAGGCTCCGTGCAGAGATCGTAAATTAAGGATGATAAGTAGAGATGGCCGAATTTCTCAAAAATTAGGTTCGCCAGATTCGCCAAATTTTCTGCAAAAAATCGTTATGATCCTAATGTATTTGCGGCGAATCGCATTAATAAACAGCTATTTCCTGGCTGCGGAGAGCCTGTAGGGTGTTGTAGAACATTATGCCATGCTCAAATATGCATAGGGAGCGTGGTTTGGTCTCCATACAATGCTGTGTTTTAGTATGACATGCAGATTACAGCAGCCGCTTTTAGAATCGCTTCACACTTCATTTCTCTGGGCACTTACAGGGGGAAAACTGACCAAATAACTGAAGTGGGAACACAGCCTGACAAGGTAATGTCAGCGCCAGCTGGAAAGAATCGAGCTGAGGGCCAAGATCCTACAATAGCGTCAAAGAGCGCACTCCTTTTACACCGACATCAAATGATTCCTCAGATTATGATAGAACCTGTTCTGTTAAACGCTCTTACATGTAGATACACCCCCTAAAAGAGTGGAGAGGATGTCAGCAGTAATTCTGCGCTGATGTCACTGATCATTTTGCCCTTCCTTTGATCCATCAGTGTCCGCTTTCAATCGGTCAATAATCCATCAGTATTGCTAAAACCAAAAACAAACAGGAGTTGATCCAAAACAGAGATGACCAGTAAATGGGATATTTGCATGTCTTCTGTGTTCTGTATCTACTCCTGCTTTTGGCTACCTAATCATGAGACAATCCTGATCCTTTCCATTCCTTCTGACAGATAAAAAGAAGGGAAAAACCAAACATAGTGGCAACATCATAGAATGGTGGAGGGTGGAAACAGCATTAGGAAACCACAGGGTGTTCGAGTGAGACAGTGTTCAGTTGGCAGCAGCATGAGTAGGCCACTGAGTGGCAAAATCACAGAGTGTGGAGGTGGCAACAACATCAGTAGGTCACAGAGTGGCAAATGAAAGGTAGAGAAGGTGGCAGTAACATCATTAGGCCACAGAGTGGCAAGTGACAGATTGAGGAGGTGGCAGCAACATCAGTAGGCCACAGAGTGGCACAATCACACAGTATGAAGGTAGCAGCAACATCAGTAGGGCACAGAGTGGCACAATGACAGAGTGTGGAGGTGGAAGCAACATCAGTAGGCCACAGAGTGGCACAATCACAGAGTATGGAGGTGACAGAAATATCAGTAGGCCACAGAGTGGAACAATGACAGGTTGAGGAGGTGGCAGCAACATCAGCAGGCCACAGAGTGGCACAATGACAGAGTGTGGAGGTGGCAGCAACATCAGTAGGCCACAGAGTGGCACAATGACAGAGTGTGGAGGTGGCAGCAACATCAGTAGGCCACAGAGTGGCACAATGACAGGTTGAAGAGGTGGCAGCAATATCAGTAGGCCACAGAGTGGCAAAATGACACAGTGTGGAGGTGGCAGCAGCAACAGCAGCATGAGGTTGGAGAGTGGCACAATGACAAATTCTGGACGTGGCAGCAACAACACTAGACCACAGAGTGGCACAAATATCACACAGTGTGGAGTGCAGCAACAGCAGTAGGCCACATATGGCACAATGACATAGAAAGTGTGGAGGTGGCGGCAGACATGCAGGCAGCAGCATAGGTCGGAGAGTGGCACAAATGACAAATCTGAGTGGCAGCAACATCAGTAGGCCACAGAGTGGCAAAAACAGTAACAGATTGTGGAGGTGGCAGCAGCATCAGAAATCTACATAATGGCCTAGTGACGAGTGGGGAGGTGGGTGGCAATACCAGTCCCTGGTAAAGATGGTGGGTGATAGATGGAGCAGCTGGCAGAAGATGAGTGGCATCAGGCGGGTGGCAGCATCAAAAGTATGCCCCTGAGGCAGGAAGCCAGAAGAATCCAGACTCATATCTCAAAGTTTTGGTGAAGCGTCATGGCTTATCTAATCTGATGCATAAGGCATTGGTGTGTGGAAATCCTGACTGAACCACACCTGATTCATCTTGACAAAGTGAGTCTCTCCACATTTTGTGTGTACAAGCTAGTATTCTCCTTGGGTAACTATGGCCCCCGCAGCACTGAACAACCCTTTGGATGCCACACTACTGGCCTGGCAGGACAGCTTCTCCAGTGCAAACTCGGCAAGTTGCGGCACATCAACAACCATTTGACTGCCCAGTAGTCCAGCGAATCTTCTATGTGGGGTGGCAGAGTGCTGTCCCAGTAGGCCTCCACCTGCTGGTTCAGGGTCTGCATCCAGGTCCTGCTGCTGCTGTTGGGGAGTGCTCTCCTCACTAGGCGGGTGAAGGAAGCTGCTCATCAATGACTCCAGACTTAGGCTGCTGCTGATGGAGCTGGTACTGCTCCTACCCCCCCCCCCCCCACCTCCAACCCACCTCCCCACAGCAGCCATGGCAGTGGTACGTAAGCGTTGAGGAATCCCCCGGTCAGACCTGTCAGAGGATGGAAGATGGCGAAGATAGGCAGCAGCCAACTGACTACATGGGATTTTTCTATAGTACTTGAGTTTGTCCTCCCTCTTGGCAGGTGAAAAAAAGGCTCCCATTTTGGACCGGTAGCGAAGGTCCAAGGGGGTGGAGTGCCAGAAGTCATCCTTTTGCCGGATGGTGACTATTCGGCTGTCACTAGCCAAGCAAATCAACATGCAGCGGGTCATCTGTGCAAGTGACTCTGTGGGACTCCCTGCCTCCATCTTCACTGTATAATGCCACGGTGTGTCTGGGTCATCTGCCTTGTCTTCCTTATCTACCTCCTCCGGCTGCTCCTGCTCCTCGTCTCCCATCACCTGAGTAGAAAAAACACTCATTTTGACAGATACCGTTTGTGCTCCAATGTCCTCCTACTCCTCCTCCAGATCAGCCGCCACCGGACTCAGGTGGCCATGAGATGTAGTCGCCACATCTCCTGTCCCCTGACCAGACAGATTTTTGCAGCATCTTGTTCTCAGACATGAAGCCATGTGGAATGACTTATTCATTTCTGTGTTCCTGGCGACTGACGAAATAACGTGGCCTCCCTCAAAAGGGCCTGAGCAAACGGCATGTGTCACTTGGCTGACATCAAAATTACACAGGGGAGTACTCCTGTCCACTTGGATCATCAAAAAATCTTTAATGGCTTTTCTCTGTTCATACAGGCGGTCCAACATCTAAAGGCTGGAATTTCACTGGGTGGAAACATCACATATCAGCCTATGTTGGGGGAGACCGTTCTGCCGCTGCAGCTCAAGGAGGGCGTGCTTGGCTTTGTAGAAAGGATGAAGTGCATGCACAGCTTCCTGGCCATTTTTTTAGAATTGTCTTGCAGAGGGTGGAAGAGTTGAGGACCGTTGTGACAATCAGATCGACACGTTACCATGCACAGGAGCATTGGCTTCAGTCCTTCTAGGTGCAGGCGCGACACCATGTTTCTCATTGTCTGTCACCATGGTTCCAATTTGCAGTTGTCGCGGAGAAAGCCACCCATCGATTTCGTGTTGCATGACACGGAGCAGTTCCTCCCCTGTGTGACTTTGTTCGTCCAGGCAAACCAGGTGTAGAACTGTGTGACATCATTGTGCCCTGCACATGTGGGTATGATGGAGCATTCACTCATTAGACTTGTGGAGGCTTAGTGGTGGAGGAGGAGGAGCGGACATTGCGTAGGATCGCTCATTTGACAACGTGGAGGAGAAAGCGGCGTCTCCTGTCCAAGTTGCTGGTGTTGCTGGGCAGGAAGCACATTCACCCAGTGGGCCGTATAGGACATATACTGTCCCTGACCGTAGTTTTACAGCTCCACACATCTGCGCTGCCCGAGCACCTTGGAAGACACCGATAGCCACAATGGACTGAGGCCCACTTTTCTATTCTACATATTTGTGCAGGCTGGTACTGGCATTTTTTCTAAAAGAATTTTATGCTTGGGACTCACCATACTCGGCTCGGCACAGCCATAGTTCTCTGATGGTGCAGATCCACCATTTAGAAAGGGAGGGATTGCAGTAACACAACAAGGAACAGGAGCACAGACAGCTTCCTGCAACTTAGGATGGTTGGACACATACTGCGTTCTCTTTCAATCCTCCTCGGTGATCGACTTGCTGCTCCATGAGTTTGGCGAGGAGCAAGAGCATCTGGACCGGTACATTGATGGGAAGAGACAAACAGAGCTCCCCTTCGGCAGAGATGATGGAGCCTTGACTGGCTGAAATGGCATGCGTGCCACTGGATGCTGCTGCTGCAGCAGGATGGACCAACACAACTGAGGCTATGTCTACACTGCACAGAAAAACGTCAGTTTTTTCAGCGTTTTTCGTTTTCTAAAAATGCTGGAAAAATGACTGTAATCATCTCCCATAGACTTCTATTGTAAAAACGTCCTGCTGTCTACCACTGAGCTTCTTTTTTCGCTAGTTTTTTTTTTTTACTCGTCGTATTTTGCCACATGCGCTAAAAAACCCGCCAGAGCAGGGCAGAAAATTTACTACAGGAGTCTATGGCAAGCGCTTGGACATCTTTTGGCGCATTTCGCGGCGATTTTTTTGCACGATTTTTTCAATGAAAACCCCTCCAGGAAACCCAAGGCCCACCTAAGTGGGTGTTTAATAAAGGTATAATACCTGATCAAATTTGCATACAAGTGTCAGATGTGTCTCTTGTCTGTACCAATTTGTAAATATAAATGATCATAGCTTTTGTCTGCTAACGTTTTTGCGCAATATTAAAATATTTTTCGGCAAAAAAATAAATTTTTTATGGATTTTTGGCGTCAGAGTCCATTTTTTTATGGATTTTGCACTAAAATACTTTCTAACATGTTTTTGACCGCTAATAAAGTATCTCGCTTCTGACGCCAAAAAGATACATTTTTTACTGTATTTTTGGCCAAGAATCCTTTTTTACCGGATTTTGTGCTAATATCCTTTTCTAAACATATTTTGGCTGCTAATAAAGTTATCTAGCCCCTTGTATTAAGATGGCGAATGATTCTAAACAAGGGAATTCGTTTAGAATTTCAGGAAAACTCTTCTGAACGAAGTCGAAGTTTGGGGTACTTCGGTGTGAACGAAGTGTGCTTTTTGATTGATTAAAATCGGCTGCGAGCACATGCATTTACATGGGGCAAAGAACTCTGGGAGGAAGAAGGGCATAGCATCATGTCTGTAGCCCCACCCACCCGGCAGTTGCTTCTGCTGTGAGCTCTGCTGAATACTCCTCATCTCTGCTCAATTAAACGCTCCATAAACCCTGGCCATCCCACCCTGCTGGGTTTCAGAATCTTTGCCTGAACTCCTGGAGGAATGTTTTGAGCCCTCCGGTTGACCGACTATTACACAGTACAGAACAAAAGATTCCATCGTGCTCTGTATCTGAGGCCTACCATTCAAGTGCAGCCACAAGGTAACATTCACACCATCTTTGGCATCTGCACTCCCCCCCCCCCTCTGGTTCCTTGCAGCACTGTACCCAGACTTTCCCAGAGCTCACTGCTATGCTATCTCTGGTCCCTGGCTAAGGCTTGTGGACTGCACTAATCTTGCCATTTCTAGCACCTGGCACCTAACACTCTGACCTTAGGCAAGTTTGGGACAAACAGACTGAAGCTCTATTGTCGCCATCACAGTCTTTTGCCTCCTTCTACAGCTTCACACGTCTGTCCCTACCAACTTGGAGCACAGAGCAGCTGCCTGAGACTGCGATCTCTGATGCTCTTGTGCCTTCTTAACTCTGACGTGCGTGTCTGCTGCAGCACAACCGGCATTTCAGTCTGGGACCCCAGCACTGCAGTCTGCGGTTTAACCTCCTATACTCGCCACCTGTTAACATAGTGCCTGGTCTCTAATCATAAAGCCTGCAGATTATCCTCCCGCCGCAGCAAGTCCCCTGAAACAAACAGGACACTCACTTCACACAGACTCTGCATTCCAGGCAGACTCTGTCCTCATACATCTGTTCCAATACAGTTGCAGTATAAAAACAAAAAAATTTACATCACCAGTGAGCGCCCCCTCACAACCATGCCAGCCAAGATCGGCCTTCCATCAACCGCCCAGCCGAGAGTGCCTCCATCAACCGTCCCCAGCCAGAGTAGGCGCCTTCCATCAACCCGTCCCAGCCAAGAAGCGCCTCCGATCAAACCGTCCCAGCAGAGAGCGCCTCCATCAACGTCCAGACCAGAGAGCGCCTCCCAATCTGTCACCAGCCAGAGAGCAGCGCCTCCATCATCTGTCCCAGCCAGAGAGCGCCTCCATCAACTGTCCCAGCCATAGAGCGCCTCCATCAACTGTTCCCAGGCAGAACGAGTGCCTCCATCACTGTCGCCGCCAGAGACTGCCTCTCATCACCTGTTCCCAGCCAGAGACTGCCTCCATCACCTGTCCCAGCCAGAGACTGCCCCCCTCACCTGTCCAGCCAGAGACGCCCCATCACCTGTCCCAGCCAGAGACTGCCGCCCCCATCACCGTCCCCAGCCAGAGACTGCCATCATCACCTGTCCCAGCCAGAGAGCTGCCTCCATCACCTGTCCCAGTCAGAGAGCGCCTACCATCAACAGTCCCAGCCAGAGAGCGCCTCCATCCAACAGCCCCCAGCCATAAACGCGCCTCCATCACTGTGCCCAGCCCAGAGATGGCCACCATCAACTGTCCACCAGAGAGCGCCTCCATCAACTGTCCCAGCCAGAGATCGCCTCCATCACCTGTCCCAGCCAGACATCTAGACTGTCCAACTGTGATCTAACACTATGCTCTTCTTTTCCTCATCATCGCTATATCCACTCTCCTCACACATACTGCTTTATACCCCAAACTCCTCGCTGACAATGAACTCTACATCTCCCCCTGCCATCTACCGCTCACAACCTTCGAGCCGCCACCGCACCTCATTCCTCACTGTTAATCCCTCCGCAACCAAACAAACCCTGGCCAAACTACAGTCTTTCCTACTGCCCACCTACTCACCCTCCTCACTGCTCCTGTCTGGTTTTTTCCTTCCGGGGAACATGATCCCCCAACCCAGGGCCCCCCCAGCACAATCCCACCATAGGTCCTGCCTCTCGAACAGACTCACCACTACCTAATTCCGCTAATCCCTTCAACAGATCATATCCCTCGACTACTTGCACCCTCCCAAACCCTCTCCTTGGAGCACTCTGGAATGCGCGGTCTGTATGTAATCAAACTCTCATACATACATGACTTGTTCAACTCCACGCAACCTACCTCCTTCCTTGTCTGACAAAACCTGGACTGACCCCCTCTGACACATCTCCGCCTGCCGCACAACTCTTTTAGCGGCCCCAACTTACCATACACTCCTCGCCCTGGTTACTAAGCATGTGGCGGCGTCGCCCTCTCTCCTGTCTGACACCATGCTCCTTTGTCCCCCGCTCCACCTCGCCTCCTCACACTCATCTCCTTGAAGTGCCACTCTGTCCGCATCTACCGCCCCCTCACGACCTCCAAGTGGCTGTTTGTCTACCGACCGCCAGGCCCTCCCACTGCTTTCTTTGACCACTTTGCTTCCTGGCTCTCCACTTTCTTCCACCGACATCCCACTATATCATTGAGACTTCAATATCCCAATCGACACGCCCCCCCACTCTGCTTCCAACAAACTCCTTTCAACTCTGCTCCTCCTTCTACCTCTTTCCAATTGACCTCAGGAGCCATTCACAAAGATGGACACACACAGGAACCGCATCTTCACCCGCCTCTTGCCCCCTATCTGACATCGTCTACACTCTCACACACCCTTATATCTGACCACGAAACCGCTTACCTTCACCCTATCTCCTCCCCCGACCTGCTACTCCTGTCTCATATCAGGTACGACCCCGCAAGGAATCTACAAAACCTCAACCC
The DNA here is from genome assembly GCA_025379985.1 of Phyllomedusa bahiana. Classification (NCBI taxonomy): domain Eukaryota; kingdom Metazoa; phylum Chordata; class Amphibia; order Anura; family Hylidae; genus Phyllomedusa; species Phyllomedusa bahiana. Next base: position 168,316 of record JAODAL010003261.1, read on the forward strand.
TCACACTTCTCTCTGACTCTCTAACACCTCTTTCCACTATCTCCTCATTCAATGACCCAGACGCAGCCACCACTTCTACAACCATACAATCATCACCGCCCTGACTCAGTCCGCATCCTCTAACACAACAGAACCCGCAAAATCAACAGACAACCCTGGCACACAGACTCCTACAAAACACTGAGACGGAGCTTCCAGAAGTTGCTGAACGCTCACTGGAAAGAAAAAACTCACTCCATTGATGACTTTGCCTATACAAACACTCACTGCAACATTTAAGTCCCGCACTCGCCTCAGCCAAACAGAACTATTTCACCAGCTCCTCATATCCCCTCCCTGTCCCACAACCCAGACAATAATCAAAACCTTCACTCTCTTCTCCAGTCCACCAACACCTCCTCCCACCATCCCTCCTTCAGCAGATGACCTTTGCCATTCACTTCCTCCAGAAGATCAAGCTCATCAGAGAAACTTCACCGCAGTCCCCACCACCCTCCCCTTACCCTTGCAACCTGCTTCTTCCCCCTTAACTTGCTTCCCACGTCCACTCATGACAAGCTCCTCCTCCTTACTGTCGCAAATCCAATCCCCCCCACACACCTGTAGTCTTTACCCACTGCCCAATCCCTCCCTCATCCCAGACCTCAGTGCTTTCTATCATCCCCAGCACTCACCAATCTCTTCAACCTAACAATAACCTCTGGCATCTTCCGTTTGCCTTTTAAACATGCTACTATCACTCCAATCCTAAAAAAAACAACCCTTGACCCTCTTCGTATGTCCATCATCGCCCCATCTCACTGCTCCCTTTTGCTTCCAACTCCTCGAGCAAGCACGTCTAATCTCAGCAGTCCTCCCCAACCCTCCTCCAACTCTCGTCTTGACCCACCTACAGATCCAGGTATTCGACCCCACCACTCTACCGAAACTGTGCCCTAGTCCAAAGGTCACTAATGAATCTAGTAACTGCTAACGCCTCATGCACACTACTCGGTGGCTCCTCTCTTGGACTGTCCCTCGTGCCTTTGGACACTGTCGACCATACCCTCCTGCTACAAATTCCTCTCCTCCCTCGGCATCATGGACTTGGCTCTTTTCCTGGATCTCCTCGTAAACTCCTGATCGGACTTTCAGCGTCTCTCATTCTTGCTCCACCTCCTCCCCCCGGCCACTCTCTGTTGGTGTCCCCCAAGGGTCATTCCTGGTCCACTACTCTTTCGCTCTATCTACACCCATGGCCTCGGTCAGCTCTAGCCTCACATGCTTTCATTACACCTGTATATGCTGATGAATATCCCAACTCTACATCTCTGGCCCAGATTCACTTCTCTACTCTCCCGGATGGCCTGACTGTCTGTCCTCCATTTCCTCATCTTCTCATCACGTCTCCTAAAACTAAATTGGAAGAAAACAGAACTCCAATCATCTTTCCACCATCCAACTCTCCCCTACCGCCTGATCTCTCCTATTACAGTCCCAACGGCTCTACACTTTCATCACCCGGTCCCACAATTCCGCTGTCTTTGGGTAATCCAGACTCTGCTTTATCTTTCAAACCACACATCCAAACCCTCACCTCTGCCTGCCCGGCCTCCACCTGAAAAACATCTCTCGCATCGCCATATCCTCGGCTATGACATCTAACCCCCTACAAAAATGCTGTCCAAGCCCTTGTCATCTCCTGCCTAGACTACTGAAACATCCTTCTCAGTGGCCCCCAGCTAGCACCCTCGCTCCCCTCCAATCCATCCTTAACTCTGCTGCCCGTCTTATCCACCTCTCTCCTCGCTACTCCTCGGCCCTCTCTCCCCTCTGCCAATCCCTTCACTGGCTTCCCATTGCCCAGCAAATTTCATTTCAAGCTACTAACCATGACCTACAAGGCTCTCCATGACCTCTGCCCTCCATACATCTCTGCCCTAATTTCCAAATATCTCCCCCAATCCCAGCATCACTCCGCTCCTCACAGGACCTTCTCCTCTGCTCTCCCCTTATCAGCTCCTCACACAAACCGTCTCCAAGACTTCTCCCGTGCTTCACCCACACTCTTGGAACTCACTGCCCCCAACACATCAGACCTCTCCTCCACTTTCACTAGCTTCAAAAGCAACCTGAAAACCCATTTCTTCAGGGTTGCCTATAACCTTCACTAAACTTGTCACTACTTCCTCCATAGACATGTCTGCCCCTCACCTCCTGTCTCTTTTCCCCTCCTTGTAGATTGTAAGCTTTCGCGGGTAGGGTCCTCTCTCCCTCTGTCTGCCAATTGTCATTATCCCCCTTTTCACTGTACTCGTTTGACTTATGTAATGTAGTAACCCCCTCGAATGTAAAAGCGCCCTGGAATCAATGGCGCTTTAAAATAAATAATAATAATAATAATAATAGCCTGCATGACATGTGCAGAGATGAAGCCAATCAGAGACCGGCGGGATTCTGTGACGTCACCGCACTATATAAGTCTGGGCGCGACGCTGGGAGCTCACACTCCTTCCCCACTGGGACTGATCAGGGAAAAGGTGTGCTGCGGCTGATAGCTCTTACTGAAGAACAGATTTTTATACAGCGATTTTGTGGTTGTCTCAGCTGTCTCAGACACTGTACACTTAACGTTCTATTTCTGATTTTTTTGGGTATTGGATCTGAAATCCAGTGTGCGTCCACTGCAGCTGCATATACTTATAAATCCTAACTGCTCACAGCACATTGAATATACAAGGGAAACTAAGCCATTCCTGTTGTATTCATTTAAAGAAAACAGCGTTTTTTACAATACAAATATCATTTCATTTTTGGCTGCTCAATTCTTTGGCTCAATTTACATCCAGGGGTTAATTAAGCGTTGTTTTTCACTTGTGGTGACTCCAAAAAACCGTCTTTTCACGGCCAAAATATATAAATTTTTCCTGTGGCCTAATTAACAAGAAAAGGGTTTTAATTACAATTTTATCTCTTGTTGTGTAGCGTAAAAAACATGGCATTTGTAACACGCTACAAAGCTAGTAGTTTTTGGTGGCTCAATTCTTTGGCGCAATTTCCATCCAAGGGTTTAACTAAGTATTTTTCTGCATTGCACTCAGTAAAAGAAACTTTCTTTTTCACCGCCACAGAAGAAATTCTGTAGCATAATTCATATCCGAAGGTTATTTAAGCCTTTACATTCAGTAAAATACACAGAGTTTTTAAACGGCACATACAAGGGTTACCCAAGCTTGTTACTGGGTTCATTTGGAGTCAAATACAGGGTGTATATTTATCATATACAGATATCTTCATCAAACAGTGTCTGTACATTTTAGAACAAACGTATTGAAAGACAGAAAAGGTGCAGGCTCTGCACCTGCGAGTGGCAGGGCACAAACATTCCTGGAGCAGGCCCAGGTCGCAGCACACCAAGGGGACGTTGCAGCAGGGGTCACTCGGTGAGGCCAAAACTGCCGCTGTCATCTAGCGGCCAGATGACATCTGACAACCCCAGCGAAGAGTCGGTGGGAACGTCAGACACAACCCTAAGTTGGCATGGCCCGGGAGCGGGTCGCGGCCCTCGCCTGTCGACAGCCCGCCTCTGTCCCATCCGGTTCCCTCAGCCAGAGATCTACTATGTGGTCTGGGCTCAGCGTCACTATATAGCGAGGAGGAACAATTTGAGGAGGGTAGTCAGCGGCTACTTGGCAGCGAAGAAATGGGGCTAATATCCCCTGCTTCTTGCAGTAGGCAGCAAAGTATAGATGTTGAGAGGGGCATGGGAGGTCATGTTGTTAGGGGTCAGCCTCAGCATACCAAGACTGGTGATGAGGACAGCAGTGACGATGAAACACAAGTAGATGAGGATGTAGCCGACCACACTTGGGAGCCGGGTGAAGCAAGGGCTTCATCATCGTCAGGAGAAGAGGGCATCAGCTTGCGCGTCAGGCAGCGGCGCAGCCAGCAAGTGGGGGTTTTTGTGGCTGTGAGTCAGCAGAATAGCAGCAGTGAGAGGTCGGGAGCCAAGCGGCCACGGGTAGAAAACCCGCTTCGCAGGTCCAAGAAAAATACGGCAAAAGGGGCTCCCGCGAGGCAGCGGCGGTAGTAGTCACTCAGTGCGGGGGCGTTGGCGGTAAAATCCCGCTACTCGGCGGTGTGGCAGTTCTTTGCTAAGACACCGGGGGAGCCGAATATGGGTATATGGTAGAATCTGTGGGCAGAAAGTGAAGCGTGGCCAGGGAGCTAACATTGGCACCACGGCCCTGCGTCAAGACATGCAGCATCACCATCCGTGGCCTGGGAGAAACGTGGCTCAGATGTGGTGGTCCATCCTGCCGCAGCAGCAGCGGCCAGTGGCTCGCATGTCATTGCAGCCAGTCAAGGCTCCACCACCTCCGTAGAAGGGAGCTGTTTCTCTTTGACATCATCTCCCGGTCCAAAATGCCCCCTGCCCCTCGCTCCATGGCGCCAGCAGTCTTCAGCGGCATTTGCAAAGAGACAACAGTATGCGTCCAACCATCCTAAGGGGGCAGCAGCGACCTTTTGCTCCTTTCAACTGTTGGTACTGCAGTGCCTCCCTTTCCAAAGGGTGGACTGCCCCCTTAAAGAGAACTATGGTTTTGGGGGCCGAGCAGGGAATTAAAAGCCAAAAATTTCTTTTCCAAAAAGGGCAGTACCAGGCACTTCAAAAATATGTAGAACAAAAGGGGCCAGTCTTGAGCTTACGGTTTGTTCCGGGTCATGGCAGCCGACTCGGAGCTGTAACTAGGTCAGGGCCAGTACATGTCCTTTCCGGCCCAGGGGTAAATGTGCTTCCTGCCCAAGCACACCAACATTTTGGACAGGAGACCCGCTTTCTCCCCCACGTTGTCAAACTTGGCCCCTCGCCAATGTCCGCTCCTCCTCCTCCACCCCCAACCCACCCCATCCACTCCCCAAATACGCTCCCATACCACATGGTGGGGCAAAGGGGTCATGCAGTTTCAACCTGGCTTGCCTCGGCGAACGAAGTCACCAGGGAGGAACTGTCCGGTCATCAGCAAGAAATCGATGTGTTTTTCCCGGCTGCACCAAGGAGGGATGGTCCCTGCGCCCCGCATGGCGCCCTGTGTTCAATCTGGTTTGTGAAAAAGGGTTTCCCGAAGTCTTCCACCGTCTTCGAAAATTCTGAAAAAAGGCCCGGGAAACTGTGCATGCACTTTATCCATTTGTACAAAGCAGAACACCCTCCTCGATTGCAGCGGAAACGGCCCCCAACACACTCTGATTTTCGATGTTTCCACCCGTTGGGAAATTTCCACCCTGCACATTTTGGGAAACCGACGGGTATGAACAGAAAAAAGGCCTTTAAGGGTTTTTTTTTATGATCCAAGCAGACGAAGTACTCCCCCCGTGAAACTTTGATGTCAGAAAATTGGCAGCTCAGGTGTGACACCTGCCTTTTGTTGAGGCCCATTCGGGGAGGCCACGTTATTTGTCATTTTGGGCCAGGACTAAAGGATGAATAACTTCATTCACTGCTTCTTTGCCCCGGGAAAAACAGAAAATAAAAAAATCTGTTGGGCGGGGGAAACGGGGAGATGGGGCCCGGAAACTACTTTCCGGGGCCACAGATTTCCGTTTGGGGGACTGAAATGGAGGGGGGAGGGGGGGGAAAACATTGGAGCAAAAGAAATTGTCTGGTAAAAATGAGTGGATTTTACCCAGGTGACAAGGGGAGGGGGGACAGGGGGCAGCTGGAGGAGGTAGATGGAATAAGGAAGACGAGGCAGTTGCCCCGCAAGCACCGGGGCAGTATACAGGGGAGGGGGAGGGGGGAGCCCCTTGGGGCCCAACTTGTGCAAATGGCCCGCAGCAGCTGATTTGTGGCAAATGACAGCCGAATGGGTCAAAATCCGGCCAGGGGGGAAATGAATTCTGGCTCTCCCCCCCTATTGGCCCCGCAACTGGCCCAAATTATGGGACCCTTTTTTCCCCACTATTGAGAGGGGGGACAAACTTAATATATAGGGAAACCCCTCCGTAGTCGTTGGTCCGTTTTATATGTCCCGGCCCCTCGTCCCTCCTCTGACGGGGTCTGCCCGGGGGGGTTTCCCTCAGGCTCACGTACTACTTGGGCCCCGGTGCCCGGGGGGAAGGGGGGGGGGGTAGGGAAGGGAGTACCAGCTCCATCAGCAGCAACCTAAAGGGGCTGGAGTCACTGATGAGCACTTTTCCCTTTACCCCCCCTAGTGAAAGGGGGGTATTTGCCAGCAGCAGCAGCAGGACCTGGATCAGTCCCTGAACCCAAAAGGTTTGGGGGCCTACCCTTTGGGCGCACTCTGCCACCCCAAACTAGAAGATCCGCTGGACTAATGGGCCCGCTAAACTGGATGTGTGGCAGCAAATTTCCAAGTTTGCAGTGGAGAAGCTTTCCCGCCTTGGCCCCTTTTGCGTGGCATCGAGGGGTCTTCAGTGGGGGGCGGGGCCATCGTTACCCCAAGGAGAACCGCTTTTCCACGGGGGAAAATTTGGAAAAACTGACCTTTGGGCAAGATGAATCAGGCCCTTGGGGGCGGCCAGGATTTTCCCCAAAACCAATCCTTAGGGGTTTAGTCTGGGGGTTTAAACTTTCCTGCCTCAGCCACTATTTGGGTGGGGCCCCCACCCGCCCGAAAGCCCCACATCTCCCGACAGTTTTTTCCCCCTCTGCATCCACCATCTTTACCCGGGACTGGTATTTTCCACCCACCTCAAAAACCCCTGTCCCTTGTTCCCCTCTATGACCTCATGCTGCTGGCTGTTGCGGTGCCGGACATCCACACTGGTCACTGTCCCATTTCCTACCTCATGCTTTGCTCCTGCCGCTGTCACCTCAAATTTGCATTGTTCCACTCTGTGGCCTACTCCTTTTTTTCCCACCCCCCTAATGTCTTTGTGCCACTGTCTCTGACCTCATCTGCTGCTGTGGCTGCTCCGTGACCTCCACACTTGTCATTGTCCCACGGCCTGACCTCAGTGCTGCTGCCGTTCCCTCCACTCTCTGTCATTGTGCCCTCTGTGGCCCCCAACCTGTTTTGCCTCCCAGAATGCATTGTGAAAAAAATGTCTGACCTCATGCTCTGTTTGTGGCGCTCCCGTGACCTCCCCCCCTGTGTCATTGTGCCACGTCTGACCCATGCTGCGCTGCCGTGCCCCCACCTCTGTCTTTGTGCCCCCTTTGGGGCCCTCCTTTGTTGCCCCCCCCAAATAGATTGTGCCACTGCCTGCCCTCATGCTGCGCTACCGTACCCCACACTGTGTCATTGTGCCCTCTATGGCCTGCTATTTTTGCCACCTCTAAAATGCATTGTCCCACGTGACCCCAGCTGCTTCCGCCGTTACCTCCGCTCCAGTCATTGTGCCCCCTTTTTGGGCCTTCTCCTTTTTTGCCACCTCAGAATGTCATTGTCCCATGTCTGACCTAGCGCTGTGGCTGCCCGCCGCCCCCCACAACTCTGTCACAAATGTTGCCACCTGAGCTTCAGCTTTTTTTTTTTCCAGCTTTCGCGGGCAGACTTTATGGGCAACATTCCCTTTATTTTTTTGGGTCAGTTTTCCCCTCTTAAGTCCCCCAGGGAATTTTATAGTGAACGTTTCTAAGAGCGGCCGGCAGTCTGTCGGTCTACAAAACACAACTTGATGAAACCAAACCAAGCCCCCTCTGCTAAAAAGCATGGCACAACGTTTACGCACCCTGCGGGCTCTTTTGCAGCTGAAATAGTGTTTTTTAATGTAAATCGTGCGAAGTCATCGCCCGAAACAAATTTTGTGGGAAAATTTGGCGAAGTGACCGAATCGAATTTTTGAGAAATACGCCCATCTCTACTGCTGACGCAAAAAATACGTTTTTTTTATGGATTTTGGTACTAAAATCCTTTTCTTAACATATTTTGGCGCTGATAAAGTTATCTCGCTTCTGACGCCAAAAAATTTTTTTTTAGGATTTTGGCGCCAAACCCTTTTTTTTTTACGGATTTTGATGTAAACCCTTTTTTAAATATTTTGGCGCTGAAAAGTTATCTTGCTTCTGACCAAAAAATGTTTTTTTACGGATTTTAGTGCCAGAACCCGTTTTTTTAAACGGGTTTTGGGCAAAAAACCTTTTTTTTAAACTTTTGTTGAGCGATTACGTTGAATATCGTCATGGGGTCGAGGGTCAACGGCAAAAACCAAATAAGATTTTTGATGGTCATGATAGATTATCACCGATGACCTTAAATCTATGGGAGCAACAACCCCTTTCTTTCTTACACCCAAACGGGCTGGAGAAGCTGGAATTAAAACCCCACAACATCAAATGGATACGCTACTCTTAGGCAACACATTGGGTTTAAAAAAAGCCACAGAAAAAAAGTCACACACCATTTACTACCCTTTTTCTTTACCCCCAGCATGACCCCTTAAACCTGCATCACCCCCCAAATTAAAAAGTGCCAAAAGGGTTGATTTGAAACCATAATTTTACTTGAACTGGACATGAATATCCCTGTCCTGGAACGCAGATGGCCCCCCAAAACCCGTTGACCCCCAAATTAAAAAATGCGGGAAAAGGAGTCTTTCAACCACCATTTTTTTGAACTGGCATTGCTATAACTGTCCCGGGGGCCCCAGCATGAGCCCCAAATCTGCTGACCCCACATTTAAAAAAATGCCGAAAAAAGGGTCTTTCAACCCCCCATTTTAGTTTCAACGGGAAATTTAAATAACTGTCCTGGGCCCCAGAAAAGCCCCAAACCGCATGACCCCAGTTAAAAAGTGCCGGGAAAAAAAGGGGCTTTCAAAACCCCCATTTTTAGTTTCAAGGGAATTAATATAAATGTCCCCGGACCACAGCATGAGCCCCAAAACCCATGACCCCAATTAAAAAGTGCCGGAAAAAGGAGCTTTCAACCACCCTTTTAGTTTTAAAAAGACATTTTCTAACCTGCCGGGACCCCATAGACCATTAAAACCGTCTGACCCCCCAAAATTAAAAAGTGCCGGGGAAAAAAGTCTTTCAACCACCATTTTTGTTGAAGGGAAAAATTTTTG